>JANCMC010004801.1:5255135-5275959 GCA_024363005.1 Charaxes varanes
GACAAGCTAGTATGTTATATATGTAAGCAGCATACAAGTACGTCTGACCTAATTACATAGGGGAACAGATTGGAGTCAGTAATTTGATCCGGGCCGCTCGTTTAACCGGACCACTGGAAAGTAATGGCCGATTGGACAATACGGAATTCTGAGAAATATTTGCACATACCTAACATATTGTATATCCGTATAATATACTAGTTATTACTCGCAAACTGGTTCGCATTAATATTTTCATTTTATTTCTTAAGAAAAACATACAGATCAACACTTATTCCTAGCGTTGTCCTGGTCTAGTACCGGGGTTCGCTTAGATTGCAGAGGAGAGCCAGATTGAAAAGGTCCTCTCCTTGGATGTCCAAAAATGCACAAATATAAATAAGTAGAGTTCTTCAGATGTGTATAAGTTTATCCCCTTAACCTAAATAATCTAAAGAATAAAGACTTCTAGATAAAGGATATGACATACAAAGAAACATGGCATGACTTTTAAGCCACGTTATGGCGGCTCCACATTAATGCCGTGAATTCACACCGCGAATTCACGCCACAGGTCATGCCCCACATTCACGGGATGCTGACAGTCGTTCGTGGTACTCGCCGCGAAATAGACGTGGAAACTGCTGCTTGCTGAGCTTTGAATTGCCTTATTATATGACTAGAGTTGTCTTTATTAATTACTAAAATTGCATTTCAGACCTTCTATAAAGATACAGTTATCAGAATTACAGTAATATAAATTATAATTTTGAACCCAGTGGCGAAATTTAATTTCACGGGGCCGTGAATGTGGATGTGTACTCGTGAACGCCGCGCGAAAGAGTCGCGAACCCTTTGTCGCAGGACAAAATAGCGACTCTGATCGGGGAACTGGCGTGAACGCGCGCGAACACCACGAAAATCGTCCACATTATTGTTCACACCTGTTAACAGAGTTTCTCGGTACTAATATGGAGCCGCCATTATTTATTGTGAGAAATGATAACTCTTCAATTTTGAGACAGAACAATACCAAAACAAAATATAGATATCATTGGTATTAAAACTCCATACTGGAATAGTATCCATACAAGACTTACAACGAAAGAACGAAATGATAATAGACCAGCCATTCTCTCAATCTCACCGTTCTATCATACCTTTTTACAAAATACGCCTATTTTGTATACGACCAAATAATATTATATAGAACAGCTCCCCTATTATCCCAACAATAACTTCAGGGCCCTCGAATAAAAACTTTTTGAGGTATATTTTGTGTTGGGTAGCATACGAAACGAGTGAATTTAATTTTGTTTTTTCACTTGGTTCAGGGTTCCTTAGTGTCAGATTTAAGGAATGAATCCCATTATTTGAGGCATCCATCACAGCGAATCGATATTCGATAGGAAACGTTTAAGTCTAACGTCATTCAGGCGTCAACTTGCCAATCAGTGGTGTTTGTGAACGGAGAAGATTGTAGGGGTTCAAACTTGTGGCCGCTTTTGCAACTCTGAGAAACGCTTGGCGCTGTTTGTCAAATATAAACTACTGTCAATAATATTGGTTGTGCAATTTAGCATATCAATGCAAAAGAAGGAGGCTGAATAAATCGTATTCCATTAATAAATCATGTTCAATAAATTCAGATAATTTAATTAATTATTATTCCAATTAATTAATTTATTATTATTCAAATTAATTAATTAATTATTATTCAAAATAATTAATTATTTTTCCAATTAATTAATTATTTTTCCAATTAATTAATTATTTTTCCAATTAATTAACTAATTATTATATATTAATAAGTTAGTACTTGTTCATGGGCATTGGTAGTCACAAAGCTGAACCACCTGTTCGTGTGACAAATTTAAGTTAATTCATCATGTTGATGAAATTTTAGAGATTCTAAGTAGGTAGAGCATATCATCTTCGGACATTGCCTACTTAACAAACACTTATTGTGTGGCTGTGGGGTGAGTTAAGATTACCGACTGCCGTCTGACGTCATCCCCGAAACCCAGAAATCTCTACAATCAAACATTAATATCACTCAGTGACATTAATCGGTACCCGCTGTTTACATGCACGAAACACGAAGGAGCTCAGATATATGAGAGCAGTCTTAAAATGGGTCACCTATCTAAAACTCGGCTTCGGTAAAAATTGTTTAACCTAGCAAACGACTCAAATGCCAGCCACTAAATAAGGTACGACCTCCACTTAGACAAAGTCGTGTTAGCAATCTATATATAGGTAGATAAGGAGCATCTATTTCGTCTAATTGTTAATATAGTTTTACAAGCGTGATGTAAAACTATATTAACAATTAGACGAAATAGATGTAAAGATTTTTGGTCGAATTTTGACCTGGCGACGATCTTCAGTTCAGTTTTAGTTATAACAGTAGAAGTCAAAGTCAGAGTCAGAGCAAGAGTCAGAGTCAGAGTCAGAGTCAGAGTCAGAGTCAGAGTCAGAGTCAGAGTCAGAGTCAGAGTCAGAGTCAGAGTGATCTTCGCTCAATCTATAGCATTATTGGTATTAACAAGAAAGACTGCTCTCATACCGGAGCCAGACACAGCTCAAAGTGTTTGTACATTTTTGAGACTACAAAGTTCTACAAAACTTTGCGCGCTACATGAAGTCCCCGGCCACACTACATGATCATTGAAATGATCATTCAAATGAAGCAGTCTGGTGTCGGGCTTCGCAACCTTGTGGAAAATACAAAAGTCATTTTGAAGGAAACAATAAAAAGATTCCTTAGATAAATGCTTGTA
Organism: Charaxes varanes; assembly: GCA_024363005.1. Taxonomy (NCBI): domain Eukaryota; kingdom Metazoa; phylum Arthropoda; class Insecta; order Lepidoptera; family Nymphalidae; genus Charaxes; species Charaxes varanes. The sequence goes on from JANCMC010004801.1 coordinate 5,257,898, forward strand.
GGCAGAGCTACTCTGGTAGGGTGGGAATTATCCACAAACCAAGGCGACCGATAGAAAATTACGAAAAACCTCAGCGGTTAACCGACCAAAATAGATTATCGTGACACCAATTAATGGATACCTTAAAAAACTTCGTATATTAATTAGTAGAGACAATAAAAGTTTCCGAAGCTCAGCTCGCGTGCTTGGTATACGATCCGAAAATCGTGAATTCGACACGGTCGGTACTGATCGAAGCCTTACCGCTAGACGCGGTACTTTTGATGATTTTACACGATACCGACAAAAGTTGTGTTCCTATAGCAGCGGCCTTGGATGAAATTCTAGTTATTGATTTGTTTTTATTCATAATAAGAATGGTAACAGCGCAGGGTTATGATAGCTGAATTGGGACAGCGGGTCCGGGTACCAGTACCTTTTTAGTAGAAGCGCCGGCAATGCTGTCACGTCAAGTGATTGTATTGTTGTTGCGTTTCCTTCGATTTGTGAGACTTCCCGGTGGTCTAAACTCGTCATTAAAGCCGGCAACGCATCTGCTTGCCACCTGGTCGTGTAGACGTCCATGGGCGACAGTAGGCACTTAGCCGCCTGCTGCCTGCTCGTTTGCTCCTTGTAACATAAAAAGAAAAGCTTATAGTTTTTGTTTAAGAAACTACATTCTTTTTTTATAACTCTAGCAATAACTTAGGTATGAGGCTATACCTTAACCTATGGCCGACATTTGAGTCGAGTTAAGCAGTTCTTATTACCCTACCTTCTGCTACGGAGGTCGTGGGTTCGATTCTCGCCTCGAGTCTGAGTGTATTATCCATATATCTTATCTTTATACTATTAGATTAAAATATATATACGTATATAGATACCACCTACGTAAGTTGTTGTAACTCCAAATTCCCAGCTTAACAGTAGATCGCTACAAACATATAAATTGTAATTTAACACTTTTTAATACATTATTGTATACAAATGTGTTATATAATGAGGATTTTATTTCAATTTACATATTATTTGTAACGCTCTACTGTAAAGTTGGGAATTTGGAGTTACAATAATTTACGTAGAAGGATTTTATTTATTACATCCAAAAAAAAAAAAAAAATGGTGTAAGAGGCGGCTGTTACCATTATTGTAATACAGGCATTAAGTTGTCTACCTTAGAAGCAGACACTGGTTTTTGAATATCTGACCTCATCCGTGCTTCGGAAGGCACGTAAACCAGTGGAGCCCGATTAATAACACCGAGTCATATTAGTCGTGAGATTGTTGGAGCTCCGGGGATGACGTCAGACGTCCGTTGGTCTTATTAACTCGCCCCAAAGACACATTCTATAGAATTTAAGCGGACCCTGGTACTAGACTGGGATAACGTTAGGAAGAAGACTCGCGTGAAGACACGAGTGGTGGTACTTTGAAACACAAAACGCTTGTTATATATAAATAAAAGCGATAGAGGAGAGCTTTAAAGCCCCTTGTAATATATATAAAAAAAAATAACAAGAGCTTCCAAGTTTTCAGAACATTTTGCGTCGAATCCCAGCCACTGATGCGTGCTAATGAATATTTGATGGTATTTTATTGACCCTCATTTATTGATGGGGTTCCTTTCCCATGCATCGTTATGGTTCACCGATGGTTCGTGCACTGAGTATTCTTGTTAGGGCGTCCTGAGCAAGATTTATAGCGTTTTATACTGTAAAATTCCACTATTTTTTGCCCCTGCCTTCTACTCTCGCCCGTGCAGCATAGAAGACATTGGGGTATAGAACTAACGTTACGTTTCGTTATAGCAATTATATAACGAAACGTAACGTTAATTATGACCAAAATAATATTTATTCTTATACGCTACTTATCAAATAGTTTTAATCGCTTAAAACAATTTTAAAATTTGGCCATTTTAAAGACGTAATACCCAAACTTGTAAGAATGTTGCATGACCTATGATAGTATATTTATAAACAAATTACTTCGAATTTTAACTTCAAATGACAGGCCCGTTGGCGCAGTTGGCAGTGACCCTGCCTACAGCTCCGTGGGCTGTGGGTTCGTTTACCGCTACGAATCTGGGTGAATTATCTATATATGTATGAATTTATATATTTCTAAAAAAAAGATTTGTGTATAACAAGCGTCTGTTACCTATAATACAGGCATTAAGTTGTCTACCTTAGGAACAGACGTCCGTGTCTCATATAGCCTTTTTTTTAAGTTAGACCGTAATGTCCCACTGCTGGGCCAAGGCCTCCCCACTCTTAGAACACTTTCATCTATCCAGAGCTAAACCAATCCACTACTTTCCCGCAAAGCCTTCCAAGTTGTTGCGCCACCTCTTCCCCGGCCTATCTGGTCTACGGTGGCCATTGGTGGAAATTCATATAGTCGTAACATTGGCCATATATTGAGTGTAGAAGGGTATTAAAACGCTTAAATTTAATGTTTATTTCTTTAAAATAACCCATTACCTTTAATCGTTGGGAATTAATGACTTAAATCACTTTACTTATATAATATATTTAATTTAAGGACTAGTTGTGAAATATGTTTTATAAGTAAATATATATTTTTAAACTTATGCCACAAAAAGAAAAAAATGTCAACGTCATATACTACCCGAATTTGACATAAGGTGAGACGTGGTACCCTTTGGGGCAAGATGGAGTATGGGGAGACATAATTCAATTTAGATTAACTACCTTGCCTAGCCATATGATTATCGTACTTTAAGTATATCCATACATACACACATCCAACATTTAAAAAAAATATATCCCGTTTCTTGTTAAAAATTGTCCTCCTGCTGTCACAATGTTGTAAATTAAACTCCGGTTACTTTGCAGTTGTTTTTATTTAATTCCCTTTGACATTGATAGTCAATGACATGACGTATAGACAATAGACTGTAGTGATATTCACTACAGGCGTTCGGTGCCCATAAAACACTGGCTTCAAACTCTATGCTAAAGAATTTACATCAATGATGGGCTTACTATCTGACAGGGAAAAGACTTGTTTCCACTTAATTATCGATTCTTTAAAATCACCGCAAATCCACATATAAACCTCTCGTCCCTTGTTCAAATCTATCGTCGGTGGTCCGTGTTATCCACAAAGCATTGGCGTGTTCTTCATTTATTTTTATAGCTTTTATTTCATTAGAAAAAACTAATTGGGTCTCGCCTCGACTCCATTCAGACAATTTCTCACAAAACTAACGCGAGAAAAGTTGGCCCTTAAAACAAATGGTCCTGTGATCTCACTACACTCTCGCCTAGAGGAAACTTATGCTTGATTTATGTTCAACTAGTTGTAACCTTGTTATATTGAGGGTATTGATTTTTTTATGTGACCATTCATTTTGGCGACAAAAAGTAGCCTTTATCCTTGTCCAAGGTGTCATCTATCTCTATACCGAAATTCATCAAAGTTGCTTCAGAAAATTAGGCATGGATGTTTCCACGACAGAGTTACTTTCACATTTATAATATAAATATATGGATTACTAGGAATAAAAAAAACATACTAAAAATACATTTAGAAGAAAAAAAATCATGTATTTTAAACATGTTCTTTAACAATTATAAGAATATTAGAGACTGATGTATCATATTTTTAGAATACACTTTTATTAGGCCACTTTAAATTAAGTTTGAATCTTATTTAAGAAAAATTTATTATATTTCTATGGTAAAATAAAATGCTTCAAACTTGGCGAGGGCTTAGGATATTCCTAAAACAAAAAGTTTATTTAAATAACATTTAACTGATTTCATTTTTCAAACTGTTTATATAAAATATCTACTTTTACTTCTTTTCTACTTTTCATTTTCTACTTCGCTCTCGATATCCAGAAAACTCTAAATCCCCTTGGAATATCTGTCGAGTACTTGTGAGTACTTTCTGTCGTCTATAACATAAAGTTTCCTTCAAATAATCTTTGTGTGGTCTTAGCCAACAAGTTGTCCCGACGAGAGTGTTCGGGTATTCGAATTGGTATCGAAAATATCCTTTTCGGCAAGCTCTTTGAGTTAATTACGACATAACCGCTCCCTTTCTGGACTCAATCAATTCGTATTTAGCTGTCCTTGTCAGTCATTGGGATCTTCTTATACCGACGGCGCTTGTAAAGGGTCGGGTCAAATCGTTTTGTTATTTTTTTTTTACGTTTGTTTGTTTGTGTGCGCGTTGATTGCTCATGTCGGTAATAACAATGTTTAGGGCCAGCTAATTGGTGTAAATTTTTATTAAAAATTATTACGACCTGTGGTGGCGTCTTTCGGTTTTTGAAATCAATGTGACACAGTCCAAAAGATCGTTATTTTTTTTTAATTTAATTAATATCGGATAATTGGCTTCCATAAACTTAGTTATCCTTTGGGCTAGGAATTGTTCATTTTTTGTGACTACTACTGTTCTATCCATCTCGTATAAAAGCTAAAAAGTACTTGATCTCGCAAAAAGGGTTAGCTATAAAGCGGAGAAAAGGATATACCATGAGCAAAACCCCTGTTCAACATTCCAAAACGACCTATTGAATATGTTATGTTGCGTTATAATTGGTGGGGGCCCGCATGGCGGATGCACCTCGACCCTGTTGGATCTTTTGTGCTCGCCCCCTCCCTTTGTTCTCCCAGCTGCAGTGCTCAAAGATCCAAGTGAGTAGTTCCAGGATCGCCCGCAGTTTGAAGGAACCGAACATCGTCATGAACATTAACATCATCATCATCATCGTCAATCTTTATGGACCAAATATTGATATTGGAGATTGTTTATAACTATAAAATCCAATTATGTTTTTTTCAGCAAGAAGAGAATAATAATATATCGCCAGCGTCCGGGAGCCAGTTACAAGGCTCTTATTATCAACATAATCAACTTTCTTTACCAAATAATGGGCAACAACGCCTGCAGCAGTTATTACGGTCTGGTACCAGTGCTATTAACCATGCGGTGGCAAATAACATAAACAATGGACGATACAACATCGCCTCCGCAAATCCTTTGCTTGCCGAAAAATTGGCAGCGACATCTAGTGGTATAAAGCAAGAACCAATGAGTTCGGATTATAATGGAACGAGTATGAATTATGGTAATGCATCACCTATGCAGCGAGTGCCGAGTGGAAAACCTCAAGTGCATGATGCGGGCGGAGGAAAAGGTAAGCTTCGTGTTAGTAATCGTAAATGTTAGTATTTAAGTTTCGACTGAATTAAAAGCGACATCTAGCGGCTAGTAGTGAAAGGTTCTTATAACAATTAGAAGTTAGTTCTTAGACAAGCTAATAGATGGCGTTCCACAAACAAGGAAGATGATTTCTTTCTTTTTCGATAGATGTCACTTTTTGCAATAATGTTCCTAGTACAGCAAGTACTAAGCTGCTAACGAGTTTCATTCTAAGTTGCAGTTTTCTCTCGACCACTATCTACTTTCAATTTCCGCTTGAGGAAGTGTGATTTTCCTTTCGCAATTCCTCGCTTTTACTTGATACTATTAGCCAAAGATATTAGGAAGTACTAAGTTTTTAAACAATAAACTATCAAGATTAGATAAATTACAAAATAATATTATTTGTAAAGATGTGCCAAAATATTCCAATTTAGTGGGAAAGTTGTCTTTAGCTAATCAATTAATGTTCAAGATCTACATCTTCCTTTTTTTAAACTTGGTATAATATAACTATTATTATGCGACCTTAAATGAATTAACTAGCTGACGATTTAATTTTCTCATTCTTCTGATTAATAAGAAATTTAAGTATCAATCAAGTTTATATCTTTTTATGTTCCAATACTTTACAAAATATGTTTAAATTCTTCTCCTTCATAGATAAATACCTTTGTAAATCAGATTGGGGCTCTCCCGATCTGGACCGGACGGGGCATTTTTATTCCCAGCATTTCCTTCGCCCCCCCCCCCCCTCTGTCTTTAAAAATCAATAGATTCTCCATTAAAATGAATATTATATTGTTCTTAGCACTTTTAATTCAAAATAAATTTAGTCCCGTAACATTAAAAAAAAAACTTCGAAAACTGAAGGACTTTTCGTTTTTTGGAAAAAAAATTACAAAAATGCGATAAAATAGCAGCTTAACCTAACTTAGGCTAACAAAAATTAAAGTACATGACAGTTTATGGCATTAAATGGTAGTCTATGGCCATCGTTATTATTTTTTTCTTCAGAAATGCAATATCTATGGCACTAGGTATTGTGATAATTAAATATATCCATGTACCTTTATAATATTATATAGCATATACTATAATAGGCATGACAACAAATTTTGATAAAAAGTATCGACTATTGGCAAATAATTCAATATTTCTGAGGAAATTAATGTTTTTATACAACAAAAAAGCTTTACAAATTTAAGGATTCAAATACCCTCCGAAGTGGTCATGACGTCACTTTATGTCAACAGTGCTTTCCACTAAGCGTCACCTCGACATGTTCGCCGCGACCGTAACGATCGCTGTCGTCAAATATTGAATATTCGAATGAACACTTTAAAACGTTGCGATCGCTTATTGGAACGCACTTATAATATACGGTGACGTCATACGCTCTGCTAGGTACTTTGGCTATAATGGCGGATTCTTGTATTTTGTAGTTTCCTTTTTATTGTTAATCCCTATTAATCTCGCTCGTAATATAAAAATAAATACGTTTGTTTAACTTTATGCATCTTATTTTATCAAATAAATATATAAGTGAAATGATTACCGATTACAGTTGTCATGCCTGTTTACAGTATTATAGAATAATGAATTGCACAAGCGCAAAATTAGGTTAGTGAAATCGAGTTAGTAATACTCATACAGATTTAAATGGCCTATGCATGTGTTGTTAAATAGTTCGTCGGATATAATTAAAAAGGTATAAGAAAACCATCTTTTTAATTAAAAAACAGGATTTTTTTTCGCTGGACTGATTTTGATGAAACTTGTTTCGATATTAAATCTAAGATTTAAGTCCTAAAACAAGCCAAGATGCAAAAGCTCATGTCGCACTCCGTGCACTTCCAAGTCGTGTGTTTTAAAATTTGTTTACTTACTTACAATGGCGCAGCGACCCAACTGGAACTTAGCCTTCCGAGGGCAAAATTCTTTTAAATAAATAAATGTATTTTTACTGTAATCTACTCTGCTCTACTCCATTCTATTCTTATCAACCGCTCTCACCGCAAAGTGTTATTCTCTTTTCGCTGACTTGTACAAAAAGGATCGAATTTTAAACCAAAGTTAAGACAAAATTGGCAAAAATATAGGAGTGAAGTTGGTTTTCGACATTTAGATTAATCTATAGTTCTCCTGTGCATTAAATACCGATGATAAGGTATGATATCGTCACCGTTCTTATTTACAAACCCTTTTTTAACGCACCTTTCTTGGACATTGTAATAAGACCTAGAAATATATTAAAACTCTAAAGAATAAGAAACAAATTTTAATAGACTAACATCTTTTTTTTTTTAATTTACTAAACTGCGCAAAGGCAACAAAGACTCGGATCACTCATGTCAAAATGATATGTTGTAATTGTATCAATAGCATTTAAGCCCTCCTCAGACCCCAAAGTAGCGTCCTTTTTTTGTGGGAGCAAAAAGGTTTTAATGCGAGTGATATTATAATTAAAAAGGTTGGGCCGAATCTGTCATCGGGCCGCGGGGCGCCATTGTTGTCCGGGTTGTTACTGTGTTTGCTTTGACTATAGGTTTTTGTGTGTGTTTCTCAATAGGTTATTTGTACAACGGCTTTTTAGTGTTGCATACAAAATGTTTCTACCTATTCTCGAACTATGATACATAACGATTTATTTGTAGTTTATTTATTTTTTAATGAACAAGGGGCAAACTAACAGTCAGCAGACAGCTAAGTGCCTACTGACGCTTATGGACATCTGCACGACCAGGAGGCAAGCAGAAGCGTTGCCGGCCTTTAATGACGAGTTTAGGCCACCGGGAAGTCTCACAAACCGAACGAAACGCGACAATTTTGAATTACTGTTAGTTCCATTGCAATTTGCAACAACGACTTTGCGTTTAAGACAAATAGCACGGGAGTAATGATACACATTAATTTTAGAAAGAAGCAACTCTTAAATAAGTGCGGACCATGAATGAGTTAAATGAGGCACGAAATAAGTACAAATTAGTACGGGAATTTATTTTAAAAAGTTTTTGTTTATTATTTTATTTAAGTACATGTAACAGAATTGTGATACAATAGAGGTACATAGGAAAATTTAAATATCTAAAGTCGAAAGTAATGTCATAAACCCAACAAGACATACATACACTGTTGTAACATCCAATTTTTGCATTAAAAAAACGGTTATGACAAGAAAACAAAGTAAATTTTACAATTTTTCTCTCTCCAATATTAATCTTATTTTATTTTTGAAAACGCTGAGCGAATAACTACCCACAATGTCTGGGGTATCAGTTACTTTGCTTAATATATTATTATATGTTTAGCACATACGTACGCAAAATAGGGTCTTTGGCCGCGATTGAACTTCGTGTAACGAACCCCACGTTAAAGAGGTTTTAATTTTTTACCGACCGCGTGGGTACATTCAGCTGAAAATCTGATAAAACGGCGCTAGTTTGAAAGTCTATCTTCACAAGTTGTGAGTTGGCGCTTGTCTATTATCACGATATAATGTACAGATATATCACATTAATTCGGAAATAAAAATGATTTAATTCGTTGAATCGGATTTGAAGGCACTTTATAATTTTTTGAGATTTCTTAGGAACAACCCATCAATCGATGTTTCCCGTCCAAGATTCGTTGTATCACCCCAAAGAAACCTATTAAAAATTTATAATTTCACTTATGGTTCTTCCAATCAATTTGTGAAACATTGCAAAACAGAACCCTTTGGCGTCTTATCAAATAGTATTTTACTGCGAAGCAATTTTCGAAGTGCTGCAATTCTCGCTCGCATCGGCCGGGCCGAGCGGCGCGGTGCGATAGCGGTGATTTATATCGCCAACTAATTAATAAAGCAATTAGCATCAGCGGGAATAATTGATGAAACGAATCTCGCTAAATTTTGAACCAATATCAAGAACTGCTGGTCCGATTTGAAAAATTCTATCAGTATTGTATAGCCCATTTATCGAGGAAGGCTATAGACTATATATATCATAACGCTATAATGAAATCTAATTATTTTACCGAATTTTAGGCGGACGAAGTCGCGCGGGCACAGCTAGTAAAATTTATAAGCCTACGCATGGTGATTTTTTTAACATTAAGAGTATTCACGGCACCGTACAAAAATTGCAATTACTTTAATAAAAAAAATGCATCTTTCAATATAATTAATCGAAATTATCTGGACTAATATGAAAATTGGCATCGAAAAAAGAAAAAGGAAATTATGTTTTTAATGGTTACCAGAACATTTTTAGTTTCCTTAGTTTTACGAGAGTCAAACTGAAAGTTCTTAGAAAATCAAAAACTGATTAAATTAGCAAGCTTTTACCTTTATTTTCAAAATAAGGTCCATTCACGTCAATACATGGCTGCATCCGATAGAACCACTGAGAAAAGCACTTTGCCCACTCGTCCTTAGGGATCTCTTCGACGGCCTTCTGAAACGTAGCTATAGCTTCCTCGGCGCCCATAAAATGTTTTCCTCGCAGTTTTTCTTTTATTTTTTGGAATAAATAAAAATCGTGTCAGGGCTATAAAGCTGATGACTCGGTAATTCTACGTCTGAGGTCGTTAAATAATCGATCGTTTGCCTGGCGGTATGCGACGAAGCATTGTTGTGGTGAAGGAGGATCCTACTGCAAGGTCGTTTCTCACGCACTTTTTCCAAAACACGTGGCAAACTATTATTACTGTACCACTCTACAGTAACTATTTTTCGATCCTCTATAACAATTGTCGCATAATGACCTGTCCTTCCAAAGAACGAGGCCAGCATCTTTTTTCCCATACTTCGACCTCTCTTCACTTTAGTTGGCAACTCCTCGGAAGAAAACACCCACTGAGCTGACTGTCTTTTACTTTCGGGATCATAACAGTAAATCCAGCTTTCGTCTGCCGTAACTATGTCAAACACAGAATTTGAGTCACCTCCGTTAAATCTTTCATGCATTTCACGGCACCAATCAACACGAACTCATTTCTCAAAGGCCGGCAACGCATCTGCGATCCCTCTGGTGTTGCAGTTGTCCATGGGCGTCGGTAGTCACTTTAGAGTACCGTCTGCTCGTTTGCCCCTTGTTTTATAAAAAAAAATGAAACTGAGTCTCTAAGGAAGGTTCTTTCCAAATGCTTTCTTTAATAAAAAAAAAGGTTTGCAAAGCGTGACAAGATACGCTTATGCAGATAGGTTTCGTATCAGATACGCCATAAAGATATTTGTTAAACAACTTCAAAAGTCGTAGGATTTCATTTAAAGTATATAATAGTTTGGAAATTATAGGGGAGGAGGCAACTTGCGGGCGGACAGACGGACAGTGCTAAACTATTCGTAATATCTAACTGTCAGACACTCAATCGTATTTCTGTTATTAATTTTTATCTATCTTAATATTGTTTTAATCTAAGCACGTTGTGATGACCTATTATTAGTAGGGCAAATATGTAATAACTTATTTTTTTGTAAACCACATGATTTATACCTACTAATTATTGTACCTACTGTTGATTATCCTGCTATATTATATAAATATTTCTGGTTGGACTGTGGAACCCTGAAAAGCTTTACATTCTTAACAGCCGTGTGTATCAACCGGCAGTGAAGTAGTGTAGCTGTAATTGGTTTCAACAGTAGCAGGTGCTCTCTGATGAGTAACGTCGTTTGCGGCAACTCCTTACTTTATAATGGAATTATCTTATCCTGTTTGCAATTACTTGCATCTGTGTGTATTTATACATTAATCAATTGATTTTTCTCAAAAAAAGATCTTTGTTAAAGATTCTTGTAAAATAGCGAGGATGCTTTTTCGGGGTATTTTGATAATTTCTTCGCATGCTTAAAATAATTAATTTTGTCAAATTACTAGCGGACCCGGCCGACTATGTCCTGCCTGAACGTTGGGCTACCTACTATTTACTTCTATTATCCCAGTCCCCATTCCCGTTCCCGTTCCAGTTCCCGTTCCCGTTCCCGTTCCCGTTCCCGTTCCCGTCCCCGTTCCCTTCCCCGTCCCCGTCACAAACAATTCGTGTTTGACTAATGTTACTACAGCGAGAACATTTTACAGCTTAAGGTATGTTCATACTGGAGTGTATCATAAATCCCCATCTCTTTCTTCCATGCATCATCTCTTCTTACGTTATCCTTTATATCTTGTGGTGAACTCATTCAATTCTCCAGTCTTCTTGAAGTCAACCTTCTTGAGGCGCGTTAACATATAGGTATATCTAAAGCATCAGCTTTTACCCATCGACAGACCTTCTTAGGAAAAAAGACGTAACGAATATTTGAGTAGAAAAATAACAAAAAAAAGTACACAAAAAATAATACAATACTGATTAATAAAATATCTTATTTTGATATTGACTATCATCGATATCATATCATCGAATAAATGCTTCAAGCGAGCCATTGCTTATAATGTTTTATGGCAGATTTAAAATGGTGCTGGAACTGAGTTGTTTACATTTTTTTCTTAAACCCTTTTTGTATTACCTTTGTAAAGTATATCTAGGTTGAAGCTTTTAAAATTTGGGTATATAGGATATTAAGAATATCCAGGAAGTTATATAATAGTTTAGAAAAAGCACCCATTAAGAGTCACGTATTTAGAGTACAAGTTGTTAAAATGATCGCCATACTTCATGGGAAGATGACACTTTGAGAAGATTATATTTCCTGATGATGCTACGGTTCAGAGGCGAAACATTCGTTGAGACTAAACAAAACACACTCGGGTGCAATGAAATTACAATTACGCATTTTTTTTGGTAAAATGTTTTATGTTTTTCTATTTTAGAAAATACATATTTTCAAAATGTGAGACTATAGATCATTTACCGGATGGATATTGAAATGACCTTCAATCCCGTATTAAAAATATATGTATTTTTTAAAGTAAAAAAACAATAAAAATGTTTTGCAAAAGAATGTTCTCATTTGGAATTTCATTGCACCCGAGTGCAGTGCTTTGGTAGCAGAGTCGGCGGTGTGACATTCGGTATAGAGAGACGAATTTCTTAGCATTCCATGGATTCACCGTGAGTGTGCCGCGTCAATCGCATTACAGAGGAAGGAACCATAGCAGTGCGCGGGACTTGTGACCCAGGTATAGGTTTAAGAATACACCCAGACTCGAGGTGGGAATCGAACCCACGACCCCCGGAGCAGAAGGCAGGGTCACTGCCCACTGCGCCATATGCCCTGCCCACAACTATGTAAGCGTGTCTTGAAACGCTCATGGTCATTTTTATTATGATTTCAAAGGAAAGACAGGAGTGCCACTAATCTCGCGCGGGTTCAATTCTGGGCTAATTAGTTCCGTTAATAATACGTTAGATGTGTGTAATTTGTAATTATTGGCACATAATATTGCGTTCTTCCGCCCAAATAATAAGAAGTGATCATTAGGAATAACGAGATAAAGGAAATATAATTATTAGTTATTGGGACACGTACCAGGAATTTTATACGTATCATTCTTCTCCGAACTTCCTGTATTATTTTTCTCCGAATTTTTTGTAACGTATTAATTATACTAAAGATCGTGATGATGCTGTAACTAAAGTTAATTGTGATTTAGACCGTATAAATCAGTGAGGAAAAAAAAATTGTGTTGTTAAACACTAGTAAATCTCAATATATGGTTCTGGGTTCTAAATATAATATTAGTAGTCTAGACAATTATAATTTTATTATAAATATAGAGAGTAGCAATGTAATAAGAGTAAATGAGGTTCGTAATTTGGGTGTGATCATGGATCCAGCATTGCGGTTTGAAACTCACGTGTTAAATGCCGCTAGAAGTTGTTTTTATAGACTTAAACTTTTGTATAGGATACGACCATATATTGGCACAGAGCTTAGAGTTAGATTATGAGAGATTTTGGTTCTGTCTAGGCTTAATTATGCGGATAGCGTGTATGGTGCGGGGTTGCTCGGTAGAAGTAAAAACCTAATACAGCGTGTGTAAAACGCTTGCGCACGTTTTTGCTTTCATATTCCGCCCAGGGGTCATGTTACACCCTTTATTAACAACGCGAACATCTTAAAGATGGAATCTCGACGAAAACTTCACCTAGCTAGCTTGCTGTTTGGAGTCATGAAGCAAGGGGTGCCCGTATATCTTAGAAATAAACTGAGCTGGGCGGAATCGGGTCATTCTGTTCGTACAAGGAGCTCTAAGGCTTTTCGTTTTAGAGGCAATGGAGCGCATAGCGATAAACGATGTACCATTGAAAATCTCTACCAGCGGAGCTGCAAGCAAATGCAACAATATATACATCATTTATTTTGAAGAAATTATTCAAAATTTATGAATTTTTGTAACAAAAAGTTTCCATTTTAATTTTTTTTTGTATTACCCTTTTGAATAGTGAATAATTCTAGACAGACAAAGAAAAAATAATAATTTGCCTCTACATTTTTTTTAATTTCAAAATTTTATTTCCAGCTTCGTTGTAGAAAAAATTGTGTAGAACCCAAAACATTACAAAATCTTTATCACTTATTGCATTTATTTATTGATAAGAAATAATGTGTATTAGTCATTAAAAAGATAAAGATGGAAAAATGAAATGTTTATGCAGATATACCATCGAGATATCAACCTATTATTTTTAATTTTTAATGCACCTTTAATATGACGTTTTTATTCAAAAGAAACCCTGAACTTAGATGATCGTAATTGTATTTTTGTACCCATGTATTTTTGTACACTCTAGCACTGGTTTGTATTTGATATCCGACCTCCTCCGTGTTTCGGAGGGCACGTAAAACAGTGGAACCCGATTAATGTCACTTTCTGATATTAGCCGTATGGTTATAGAGATCGTGAGGGTTCCGGAGATGACTTCAGATGGCAATCGGTCATCTTAACTCGCCCCACAGCCAAATCCTCTGCAATCTAAGCGGACCCTGGTACTACCAGACCGGGATAACGCTAGGAAGAAGAAGAAGAAGACCTCTGAGATCAATCTGAGGTATGGGCTAAACGGAAATTTATCCAAATAATGTAACCCACCTATGTAAATTTCAGTAGTAGTTGTTGCAAAGGCAAAAATGAAGGACGCTAAGATCTTGCTGGTGCAAGAGATGATGCCCACAACTGAGTCGTCCAGCTTCATGAAGTCGCTGAAGATGCTGATAGAAAACAGGGTCCCTATGAGAGCAAAATGCTATTAAAATAAGTCTTATTAAATTTATGTTGAGCGTCAATAGCTCAACAGTATAAAGTATGGACTGAAATCACAACTAACTTAGAGCTTCGAGGTTTCATTGTAACCTAATCTAGAAAGAGCCAATAACAAAGTCAAACTATATATCTGTTTTGTTATTCTTTATTGTTTTGTTACTCTTCTCTGTATATGCAATAAAGTATAAAAATAAATAAATAAAAAAGGACTAGTAACGTACGTACAGAGTAGTACTTTTGTACTACCTTATTCTATGTTGTCGGTTTGATTGCTAGAATTAATTCTATTATTATCAACTAAAGAATAGCTGAGTTGTTCTTTTATATTTAATTGCAATTCCAAATAGCAGAATAAGAATACAAAACGCCGAAAGTAAATATTATTAAAAATTAAAAAAAAATTGTGTTGAGTTTTTATGTTAAGTTCTTTTTGATTTTACACTTTGATCTTGTCATATTGTTTGTTTTAAGATATTTTTGTTGTCTTTTTAATAATGTAAGCTTACCTCTGGAATAACTTTTCTCGTTGGATCCAAGTGCATGCCTCCGACCTCCAGTAATCCAGGCACGAGAGGAGCCGGTCCGTTCAAAGCGTGATACGTGTTCACCATCATCAAAGAGTAATTACGCCCGAGAGTTTCTAAATCAGGTATTTTAACACCATAATGCTTCTCAATCATTGCCTGTTCTTTAAACTGAACCATGTAACGGAACCAGAGTCTGTGATATATTTTAAGAAAACTATTCTCCATACGATCCAAGAAGGACATAAGAGGAGTGAAACCTGTGCTGAGGACCGGGACGTAGGCTGGATTGTCCGCTACTCCAATGCGCACGGAAGACCAAGGCATTAAATTGCTGGAGGACAACGCAATGATGGGGGCTCGTATATTATACACATGGAGTAACCCTAGCATGCAGTCACTGTTAAAGTTTTCCACTAACACTACATCGTACTCCTTCTTCAAAGCCTCAACCAGCGGCGGCCAGTCGATAACCTTTACACACACGTTCAAAGCCATCCCGGCCAGCGGATAGAACTCCGTCAATTGCTTGACCACACGCCCTATCCTTGGTATACCGTGAAGGATATCGAGGCTTTCGTACCAGTTCAAGTCTATGGTTTCCACGCCGAGGGTTGCGATGCATCAAGGTACTGCTTATTGTCTATTGTTGGAGATAATCGATTGCCGCTGTTTTCACTCGTTATAGTTTTCGATGTAATTGATTGCACGTCAGTTGTGTTAGAAAATTCTGCAATTTCATGACTGTCTAATTCATTTGTTTGAGATTTTTTTATTTTATCCACTAATAGTGATACAGCTTGTTCTTTTGTTTTCTTGCTAATGTTTGTGGTTTTTGAAACATCATTGGAAGAGGCAAATGTTCCATTATTAGAAATTGTGCTTTTATTTTCATTTATAGATTTTGTATCATAGTTTGAGGTTCCCAAGTTAGGTGTTACTAGATTTGGAGATGCGGGTGAACTTACGAGCTTTGTTTCTTTAGTTTCGGGTATTGTCAAGACAGTAGTTATTTTTTCTGATTTGGAGTTCTTAATTACATTAAAAGTAATATCTTTAATATCATTGATATCAAGATATTCCTTAGTATCTATTATCGTAGACTTCTCATTTAAAGAACTTACTTTCTGATCAACTTGCAATATAATTTCAGGTTGTGTTTCTTTACCATCGAGACTCTTTTCATTCTTATTACCGTTTTTATTGTTTTCTTGAAGAGATGTCTCTCGAGTAAAAGTAATATTTTCAATAACATTGACGTCAATACATTGCTTTGTATCTCTTGTTATAGACTTGTCGTTTAAAGAATTATTTTCAGAAATAATGCTACCTTCTTTTTTAATAGCAATAATTTCATTGTTGTTGGCTTTAGTTGTTTTATCATCTGTTTTTGGTGAAATTTCTACGGTTTTGAATGCTTTTCCTGTTTCATGTTGTACTTTTTGATTAACATGCAATATAATTTCAGATTGTGTGTCTTTACAATCAGGGCTCTTTTTACTTTCTATGTCGTTTTTATTGTTTTCTGGAAGACATGCTTCTCGAGTAATAGCAATATTTTTAATAACATTAACATCAAGTAATTGCTTTGTATCTCTTGCTACCTTCTCTTTTATAGAATGATTTCCAGAAATAATGCTATTTTCTTCTTTAATTGTAATATTTTCAGTATTTACGCTTATTGCTTCAGTTGTTCTGTTATCTGTTATTGGTGAAATTTCTACGATTTTTGATTCTTTCGCTATTTCATGTTGACCTTTCTGATCAATATGCAATATAATTTCAGATTGAGTGTCTTTACAATCAGGGCTCTTTTTATTTTCTATATCGTTTTTATTGTTTTCTGAAAGAGATGCTGCTCGAGTAATAGTAATATTTTTAATAACATTAACATCAATAAATTGCTTTGTATCTCTTGCTACGTTCTCCTTTATAGAATGATTTCCAGAAATAATGCTATCTTCTTTAATTGTAATATTTTCAGTATTTACGCTTATTGCTTCAGTTGTTCTATCATCTGTTATTGGTGAAATTCCTACTATTATAGGTTCTTTTTCTGTTTCGTATTTTACTTTTTGATCAACTTGCAATATATTCTCAGGTTCTGTTTTATTACAATCATGGCTGTTTATATTTTCAATATGGTTTTTAATGTTTTCAGGCGGAGTTGCTGCTTGTTGTAAATTAATAAAAGATGGAGTATCAATTTGTTCATCTTTTTCTTTATCCTTTTTTTCTGAATCAATGTGTTTTTTAAATGTCTGGTTAAGAATGTTTACTGTAGGAGGATTATTGTTGAAGGTTGCAGACAACGTTTCTGAGTCATTTTTTCGTTCTATATTCTTGGCAATGGGAATTTTACATTTGTTTATTTTATGACTAGAATCGAGGCTATAGTTCTCAGTTTGTTCTGTGCTATTCTTTTCGGATGAGGATATATTAACAAGTTCCACCATTTCACTACTTGTCTGAGTTGTTATTGTTCTGATTATAGTTGTACTTTCGAGCGATTCAAAAGCATTCGTGGAAATAATTTCTGACTTCGTTTCAGTAGTTGTAAAAGTTTCTCGTGCGTCAGTACTATTTGAATGGCTTGTGGATTTAGTATTGGATTTAAAAGATTTATCTTTATTTATTGGCACCGGGATCCTATCTTTTAAGTCGTAGGAATTTGATTTTTTCAGTGAACTCTTTCGATACGTGGGAGGAGGTATCTCAATATCTTGTTCACTTTTACGCTTTAGCAATGGTATTTTGCTTTTAACTTTTTCTATGCTTTTTGGCTCAACGTTGTTTTCTTCATAAGCGTGGATTATTTCTTCAAATTTAGATTCTAACCTTATTGGGTCGCTAATTTTTTCTGGCGATGGTATACTACTAGATGCTTCTTTTTCTAAAATCTCTGCATATAGTCTATCGAATTCCTCATACGATTTCGGAGACTCAGACTCTTTTTCATTTTGAATACTTGTGTTATCTTTCTGAATGTCTTGTATGGGTTGCGGTACATCTTTCAGTCTGGGTATAGCAGATCGTACTGTAGGTCCAGTAGATGGCTAAAAGTAATTAACATATAAACTTTTCATTCACATGAGACAAACTTTAACCTTGAATATCAATAAACTATGTAAGTGGCATTTATTGTGCGCTATATTCTCTGCCAATAATTGTTAACAAAACTTCTAAT
>JANCMC010004801.1:5276059-5321046 GCA_024363005.1 Charaxes varanes
AATAACAGGAATTTAGGATTGAGTCACTACATTTCTGAAGGTGTGAATTATATACATTTCTGGATAGATGTACCTCTAGGCTAGCTTGCTTGTCAATAGCTCTTTGCTCTCTCTTGATTCGTTCGATGGCTTGTTTGAATTTAAGTTTCGGTATCTTACTCGTTGTTTTAAAGCTCTTTTGTTCTCCATCTGAAAGAATATCAAAATCAACAAATCAGAGTATTTATTTGAGTATTATGAGTTTTATTTTTTTTATTTTTTTATTTTTAGGGAAACATACAGTACATGTTATTCTAAAACTAAATGCTAATAAAACTAATACATTGACCAGTAAAGTTTCAACAGATAAATACAAAACACAAGATAGTGCAGAATTCGTTTGAGAAATGAATTAAAATAGTACATAAGAGTTATTAATATATTTACACACTATACTAAAAAGATTACAAGCATTCCAAGATTAGTTTCTTAAATTTAGCATAAAAACCTGTAAATGGGTCAATATGTGACTTTTTTTATTATTTTGATTGCACACTCTAAAAATAAACGTGTTCTGAACGTAATTAGTAGTAATTTGCTGATGAACAACCGAAAAAATATGGTCGATTTTAAT
The DNA here is from genome assembly GCA_024363005.1 of Charaxes varanes. Lineage (NCBI taxonomy): Eukaryota > Metazoa > Arthropoda > Insecta > Lepidoptera > Nymphalidae > Charaxes > Charaxes varanes. The sequence goes on from JANCMC010004801.1 coordinate 5,276,673, forward strand.
GGGTGCTCGCTAGGATGTACTGTGTTATGAAATTTCTTCATTACCTTCATTTTTCTCTTTGTAATCATTTGTCCTTGTTGTTTTCGACACAGTTTGTATCTCCTGTCGTATATGCACGTGTGACTCATTAGGTCCACTACCTTCTGTGATGCTCAATGTCTTATTTGTACTTGTTGATTCGTCCTGGAACATAGGTACTTATGGTTCAGACTTTATGTTGATCATAACATTTATTCGGTTTAGATTTTAGATCATAGCAATTAAAATATATAGGGCATAACGAGTTTCCTTGTAAAGCGAATCCTTAATAGGATAAGTAACACGATCGAGAACTACAAATTAATAGTATTTGCATAGGTTTATTTCTTGGTGATTTACTACATCTCTTTAGGGTGGTTGGCTATGAGCGTTTTTTATATACCCTGCAAGTAACTCTAAGGCTATTTTTAATGTATACTACACTGATTGTATTTTATATTCATCGAAGAAAAAACTATCACTAGTCCATAGAAATTTGTATTGCAGCACATATTTCATATTGTAGAGATTTTTGTCCCCTCTAACATCTTTATTTACTTTATTCAATTAGCAATGCGTTTGTTTATTTTTTCAATTTAAATAAAAATAGTTTAAATACAATATGCATAATCGTCATGGTAGAGTTGCATAACTATGATCTTATGATGCCTCTCACTGCGGCGAAAAGGTTAACCCCTGATTATTAGTGGGTATTCCGGCCAGCCAAACAGCCGTCGAGGCCCAAAGTGCAAGTGGAGACTGTACCAGAGACCGGGTACAGTGTTGGTTGGGGTGCGTAAATGCATTTTCAAGGTTAAAAAGAATGTTATAGATTGCTTTATAAGAACGTAATGAGGTTCCACATTAAATTTTTAATTTTTTATCATTTATGGCACCTATTTTATTGTTTCTTACACAACAATTAATAAATATTTCGGTGTAGGTTTGGTGTATTCAGAAAAAAACCAATTCAACAATATTACACTTTAATTGACATAACAAATGAATTCATTTCTTGTAACCGTACTCAAACTTTTGAACTTGAGTGACCACAGTCTTTCCCGGTGCCGATTGCTTCTTAAACAAGTGCTGGAATCTTACCGAAATGTCTTCGGAGACGATGACCTTTTGTAACTTCAGATCTCCCTTCGTAAAAGTGGCTTCCTCTTTAGTCACCGTTATAACTGGTGAGTAAACGAAGTCATCCTTTGTTGCAACAGCGTTATCTTCATTCGATCCTATTCCAGGGTTATCTTTAGTGTTATCCGTTTGTGCTTCTGCTTTAGTTTCATCGAGTATAACATCAGGACCAGCTTCTCTTAACTCCTGCTTGCCTGGTACATTAGATTCTATATTTTTGGTCTCACTAGTACTTTCCGCCATGTTTGATCTGTAAGGGAGCAATATATTTTATCAATAAAATGAAGGAAACTGCGGCCTGGCCTAAGAATTATTAGTAAATTCATTTTGAATTATGTCAACATCTAATACTTTGTTAAATAAAATAGTTAAATTTAAAGTCAAAATGGTTTATTCATATAGATTTTTTAATCATTTAATAATTTCGTGATAAATTACGACTTAAAAGCTAAGTTTACAAGAGTTGTTCGCGCCCTGCACTGAGAAGAGCCCGCAACAGATTAAGACTATTATCAGTCTGAAAATTAAGATCTATACTGCCAAAAAGCCAATTTGAAGTAGCGGTTTTCCATGAACATACTTTTGTATAAAAACATTACACACGGACAAACGAAAAACCAAAGTAATAATGTAGTGCTAAAAACACTTAAAAGTAAAAAAAAGAATTATGTAGTTAGAGCCTGTAAGTGTAAAGAAAATCTCAATGATTTTTTTACACCTATACTTATTTTGTTTTCGAGCGGGATTTAATATTTGTCGGAAATATAAAATAAAACTTTTTAAATGATAAATCAAAGTTGGTTAGTCTTGCTATAACTGTGAGTGATTGGTAACACGCAAAAATATCGAGTAGCGACGTGTGAGCGAACTATGCATATATCTTTTAGAAAAAACTGAGGAATTGTTGTTCCCGGTATGACAGATTAAGCATTCTTACCAGAGTTTCCCGGACGATCAGGGAAGGTTGTGAACCTAGTATAGTTGCATTTGACTGGTCGGTTGTCGCAGTTAACAATGACCGTTCCGCTCTATGGGTTGTGGATTCGATTACCGCCTCGAGTATTGATGTATTAACTGTATGTATGTATGTAATTGTATATTTAAAAAAAAAATGTGTATGGTAGGCGTCTGTTGCCTATAACACAGGCATTAAGGTGTCTACTTGAGGAAGAGACGTCCGTGTCTCAAATAGTCCTATGTATGTACATCTATGTATAAAAATGAATCGCAAAATGTATTGGTAAGAGCATAACTCAACAACGCCTGGACCAATTTACACAATTCTTTTTTTTAAATGATCGTTGAAGTTTAAGGATGGTTTTTACGGCAAAAAAAATCGAATAATTGCCAGGAAAGCCCTAAAAACAGCTCTTTTCTTTTTCCCATACAAACGTTTTCTAAATAAAATGTAGAGTAAATTTGAACTTTGTTGCTATTCAACAAAGTTCATATTAAATTACAAGCACTCACTGTTGGCTATGCAATGTAGCTGTGTTCCTATCGCCAAAGAGTCAATTTGCACTTTATTACCGCTGCACAAAGCAGAAACAATTAATAGTCATTCGTTATTTCTAATAATATGGGAACGGGGACGGGGTCGAAAACGGAAACTTGAATGGGGATTATATAGGATAATAGAAATAAATAGTAAGTAGCCCAACGTTCGGGCAGGACACAGAGTACGTGCTGAACACTACGCCCTTCTTCACGTTTCCGTTGATCGCAGATGATATCTTAGCGTATTTGAACTGCAAGAGTTTGAAGACATCGTTCATTATATCAAAACAATTCATTCAGTAAATTCGAAATAACAAAATTCCAAATTGTTTTTCCCGTACTATTTATATGAGAAATAGAAATTGGCGATGAGCGACCTCTAAATATTAAGACATCAGCTTTTCGTTACTACAATAATTATTGTATAACTCAACATTAATGAACAACATAGCGAAACGACTAAGCCAAATAATACTATGAATAAAGTGTAGAATTTTTAAAATTAGGTCTTGTAAATTGATGGCGTGTAGAGCTGAAGCTTGGCTATACATGAGATCTGAAGACTTTGGACAGTGAGAGCTTTCTTGGCAATATTTTACATGAAAATGTTTTGTTGGGATTAATATTTCGGCGAAAAACATATATTGGTTAATTTTGCGTTTGTATAAATCCACATAAATTTTAGCGCCGAGACGCTCTATCATGGCGTCTTGTATGACGTAACGACGTGCTAAACAAACAGCTGTACTTGAGTGTTATTGGAGCATACGTTAGCAACGACAATTTGTTTAACACGCAGTGACGTCACACGTTTAGATTGCTGTTTGGAGTCAAGTGACTTATGTCTTTAATTTAATTGATTTATATTTCCAAAACATTAAACAATCATACATATTTTAGTAATTTCACTTGATCTTTGTTATATTTAAACATCTGTCAACTATCCGGAACATAAATCGATTAGGATTTCTTTCAGTGGAAACTACCTTATTACACCATTCTGGAAGTTTTTATAGGTTAGATACGAAACCTTAAAAACGTGGGCAAGAGCATGCCAAGATTCAAGACACGCTTATATAAAAGGGTTCCGTACCCGATATGCGATGAATATATTTGTGAAATACATTCAAAAAGTTGTTTTGAAGTTTTCGCTGTCCTATGAAAATGGGAAATTTCATTGTTCACGTTTAATAGTTTGGAAATCCTAGCGGGGGGGAACAATTTTGCGGGCGGACAGAGCAAAACTATAAGTAAAACACCCAGCAAAGCGTATGACGTTAATGTATATTAGAGTGCGTTCCAATAAGAGATCGCAACGTTTTATAGTTCTTATTGAAAACTGCGATCGTTATGGTCGCGGCGAAAACGTCGAGGTGACGCTTAGCGGAACACACTAATAAGATAAAACGACGTCAGGACAACTTCGATTATTTTGAAGGAAATTTGAATCCTAAAATTTATAATGTTTTTTTCTGTTGCAAAATGTAAATTTCCGCAGAAGTATAATTTTTGTTTCCAATAGTAGATACTTGAGAACATTATAAACCTATTTTTCAAAATTTGTCGTCTCGCCTATGTGACCCAATGTAAGTGTATTTATTATACCAAAATAGATAATTTATATAATCCAATAAAACAATACAAAGTTGTGCGATTCGATAGTATAATTATTCCATGGTTACAGCAAACACCTTCGTCAGTCGCTAACATAAATAATGAGCTATAATTATTGACTACTTAGCTCTTTGTGCTACAGAAAAACACGGAAAGTTTTTTATTTAGATGAGGTTTGTTCGAGGGAGCTAGGTTACAGCTATGCCGCTGACTACGCCCGTTAATTTTTAATTCTTTCGACTTAATGCTGTCCAATGCATTCTTCCTATATAACTGGCGCTAGAAAGCTAAGTAGCTTCCTAACGTTATCCCGGCCCGCTACCAGGCTCCGCGTAAATTGCAGTGGATGTGGTTGTGGGGCGAGTTAAGATGACCGACTGAGACGTCTGACGTCGTTCCCGGAACCCCCACAATCTCTACAATCTCACGACTAATGTCACTCAGTGACGTTAATCGGTATCCATTGTTTTAAGTGCCTTCCGAAACACTGAAGAAGTCAGATATTTGAAAACCAGTGTTAGAATAGGCCAGCCATCTATCACCTGGTATCACAGTAAGAACTGCTTAACCTAGCGAAGGACTCAAATACTAATTAGCTATGACCTCCTTCTTCCTGTACGACTACATATATTATAAATAAGAAAAATTGTTTCCAGATAAAAAAATTTTCATTAAAAAATAAATTTATCTTATTAATTATAATTATTTTTGCTTGCTTGAATGCGCTAATCTCAGCAACTACTGGTCCGATTTGAATAATTCTTTCAGTTTTAGATAGCCCATTTATCAAAGAAGGCTACAGTTAGTAAGATATAAATGTAGAAAAATCTGAGGATGCATGACTTTAATCTGCGCTTTGCTAAGGTATCCATATGCTTCACGAGACTTACTCTTAAGAAGATCGCAGAAAATGATAAGGTCTCGCTTTGTACATCAACAAATAATAAGCTTATTGTCTTAAACAAAATAGATAAAATTAAGAATTACATTATGAGTAATATTATAAAATAGTTTTTACCCGCTACTTCGTCCGCGTAAAATTAAGTGAACATTTTTGATGATGTATAGCCTATAGCCTTCCTTACACGATAAATGAGCTTTCCAACAGTGAAATTTTTTTTCAAATCGGTCCAATAGTTCCTGAGATTAGCGCGTTCAAGTAAACAAACAGACTCTTCAGCTTTATATATTAGTATAGAAGTGTAAATATAAATGTGAAAGTAAATCTGTGTGATACGTTTTCACGCCTATACTACGGTACTAGTTTTGACGAAATTCTATATAAAGATACCTTGGAGAAGGCAATATGCTACTTTATCTCGTGAAAATGAAATTTCGAAAGGGTGAAATAAGGTTTAGAAGTTTGTATGAAAGTGAAGGAAAACAACGCGTACATAATCGCCAGTTAAAGCTAGTAAGCTTAAAAATTAATAATTAACATTGTTAACATATTCCCCGAATAAGTGTCAATGACATTAATCAGGAATCAGTCGATGTGTTTAAAACGAATTAAGTGTTTTATATCGCGACCACAACGCCAGCTTTCAATACCAGCAATGCGATATTGATGCATACATAAAATGTATTTGCACTACAATAACTCCTCTTCTTCTTCTTCTTCTTCTTCTTCCTAGCTTTATCCTTGTCAAATACCAGTGACCGCTTAGATTGTAGAGAATGTGGCTGTGTGGCGAGTTAAGATAACCGATTACCATCTGACGTCATCCTCGGAACCCCCACGATTTCTACAACCTTACGACTTATATCACAAAGTGTCACGAACGGTTATTGTCGCACCCACTCCACATACAAGCTTTTAATTTAAGCTTAGTAGGAGGGGAAAAGATAATATTAGACATACCTACAAAGTATTCCTAATATTAAAAAAAAGAAGATTGATTGACACGATGATTACACGGTTTTTTTTTTCGCTGGGAAATGCACGACTCCATCCGCAGAAGAACAGATGATTAAACTGTAGTGAACCTGTTAAAATGCACAGAGGATCGCTGCGCGTCTGCAAATTGTACAAAAGATGAAGCTACGTTTGTTGTATAATTTTTTTTTTCGTTACTATTTAAGACTAGCAGTACGATAAAGAAGTCAGCGAGGCGCGAAATTACTTGAAGTATTTCCGCGTCGCCGTGGTCGGAAGTTTGAGTTGTTTGTGCCTTACTTACTTTAGCTTTAATTGAACCAACTATGCTTTTTATACGAATGCATCGTCTTCATTCAATCTTATGCCATATTCATTATTACATATTGTTGCTTCTAAACTATTTTTCGCAATTTATTACTTTCAAAGAACTTATTGAAAATTATGCGTGCGAAACGTGCCGGTCGTAAGAGGTGTCGAGATCCCGCTGGGTCATTTTTTTTTTTTAATATATTAGCATTATTGTTTAGGTATGTCTAATTTTCTTCTTCTACTAACAATAATATATTAAAAGCTTCTCAATCATTCTATCTCTTCTATAATTGAACTATTGAGGCTCAGCTAATTATGAAACATAATATTTTTAATTTTACTATACTAGTATATGCTGTTGGTTCTCTGAATAGTGGCCTAGAGTAAACTCTTGCAATTCTACAAAAACCGTTATTCGATACCTCCCACGTACATAAGTTATTGTAACCCCAAATTCCAAGCTTTAAGAGTAGAACGTTACAAATAACTAAATTGCAATGTGACATTCACTTTCTAATATATTATTGTATACAACAATGTAATTATCGTTATTGAATATACAAAAGTATTATATAATGACGATTTTATTTCAATTTACATGTTTGTAACGCTCTACTGTGAAGTTGGTAATTTGAGGTTACAACAATTTACGTGGGAAGCATCGGTATGGCGGACATCTATTTTTTATATATTTTTAAATGTTTGTATTTTTATATTAATATTTAAAAATGTATTTAGAGTAAGACATTTAAATAAATGATAGTAATAAATATATAAGACTGTATGACAGACGGACGTGTATTTCTAAGGTAGACAAGTTAACGCCTGTGTTATAAGTAACGTACGCCTGTTACACACAAATATACATACTTTTGGAAATACATAAATATATACATATATATAATACACTCAGACTCGAGGCGGGAATTGCACCTACGACCCACAGGAAGGCAGGGTCGCTGCCCACTGCGCCAATGAGCCATTCGAAATGACCTGTAGCTACTGTTAGTATGTTTGTCTGTTTTGTATATTGTGACTAGCTGTTTTCCGCGACTTTGTCCGCGTAAAATTGCGAGTGCCCTTAGACCTTTTTAATCAGGCACAATTGAAAAATCCGTTTTTAGCGGATGTCTACTAACTATATACTACGTCCTTGCTGAATTTCATTATTGTACGTCCCGAAGTTTTCGAGATTTCCTTTCGCTTTTATGTAATACAAGCTGTGCTCGCGACTTCGTCCGCATAAAATTAGGTAAAAAAATAGATTCAATTTTAGCGTGATGATATATAGCCCTTCTTGATAAATGGGCTATCTAATACTGAAAGTATTTTTCGAATTGGACCAGTAGTTCCTGAGATTAGCGCGTTCAACCAAACAAACAAACTCTTCAGCTTTATATATTAGTGTAGATAGAAATTGGAACCTCGATCAAGGGGAGCGCATTCACTTCAAAGTCATGCTATATCTTACATTAAAAAAATATAATTTAATAATCTGTTGAATTTAGTACAATTATATTATATCATTCTTTGTAAATAGGTTAAATTATACCAAAAAGGATTTAACATAATATCACAACATCACCGCCACCGTGAATTCGTTACGTTTTAAACCTTTTAATCATAGATCTCCATAATAACGGAACGGCACTTCCCGCTCGTACGACATGATTGATATGCCTTGGTGGGATTTATTTGCCCGAAAAGTAACACGACGCAAAGCCCCGTACAACGTAAAAATTAATACACCCAGACTCGAGGTGGGAACCTCATTAAAGAATATTCTTTTTACTAATCCAAAAAAAAGTTATTTATACAACTTTAAATCTTAAATAGTTTCCTACTGAGAGAAAAGCTTTATCACACAGTTGGTAACGCAATTAAATTAATAAGTTATGCTATAAGTAGTTTTCCTCTGCGGTAAACGAATGGAAGTGCAAACCACCGACTGTTACAACCAGTTAACTGTAACAAGGTTCTAGAATCTTTGGTAGTTAAATTCAATTCAATATATTTATTTTGCATGTAAGTTTACTAGATGTTAAGTTAAAATCATGACCCATATACATACAAAAGTACAAAAAATAATAATGGTGAAAGAACCAGTAGAATCCATAAGGCACCACCACTCCACAGGACTATCATCGAAACAACTCGTAGCAAAAGCTTTTAAACAGAATAAACTAGACTACTAGGCCGAAATCTAATTAGCGAATAAAAACAAAGTACATTTGTGCAGTGCTGTTACTTAACAATAAGAATATATTTATTGTCCAACGATGTATACAGAGATCAGCAGTACATATAGACATAAGTTTAAGTTCGTCATTGCATGCCTGTCCCCATGAAAAAAGGTGGCAAACCCACCCAAACGTTGTGCCGGAGCACAACACCAATTTCCAGATTGCTACTCTTCGAACTTAATTTACTTAAATGCTATAATCATCACTTTTTTTCATGCTTGATGCATGATTTTTCTGTCAATTCAACATACGTTTAGTTGCGACACTAAACCTTAATCAGTACAGATGCTTTTGTAGAATTTATTTCTTGATAATTCATTTAAGTAGGTTCGTCTGTTATATGCAAATATATATTTTTTTCGGGAAATATATAAATACATACATATACTTAATACACCTAGACTAGAGGCGGAAAACGCACCCACGACCACCGGAGCGGAAGGCAGGATTACTGGCCACTGCACCAACGGGACACAGTCATATACAATCTTACAAGTTTAACTGAAAAAATTTTTTTCGTCCATCTATTTTTCATAAAATAAACGCCGTAAAAGCAAATATAATTGCAAAGGTAAATTTTAAGCTGCGTTCTATTTTTAAATTTTTATGTATTCCATAGAAACGAATTAAATTTGAATATAAACTTTTTTCAAATCCAGACGTCACAGGAGTATCGTTGCACCTACCCCTGACAATAGTTTTTAATTTAAGCTTAGTAGGAGGGGAAACGGCACTATTAGACCTAAAATATGCCAAACGCCTAATTAGATCACAATCCTCAAAATAAGATTTTAATTAAGAAACGAACTTACCCCGGCGTGGGCCTGGCGGGCGGAGGCCTAGAGGCGCGTGCGGGCGCCCTGGGGCCGGCGCCGCCGCCCGCGCGCCGGACCGGGTCCCCCGCGTCCGACCACACCACCCTGTATTTCACCATACGTAATTCTTAACGAAAAATCATTTTATATGTTACAGGCTAAACCCGATTTTAGGATAAACTAGTTTCGCCTAGAACGAACCGATTCGCCTCTTCACACGCTACACCTGGAATTTTCTCCTTGTCTTTTTATCACTCCCTTTTTACAATCTTTTCCAGTCAAGTTACTTGTGTGTAGAAATAAAAAAAGAATGTAAGGCGAGAATGGAATATAACATTCATAATAAATTCTTACGTATAGGACACTGCGCAACTGTATCAAGTTAGATAAAGGGAAAATTCCAAGAACGTGAAGGGACAAATTGGTTTGGCCTAAGCAAAACTAGTTTATCCTAAAATCTCGTTTAGCCGGTAACATATATATAATATTTTCGGTAATTTAATGCACTTTGGTTACTTTTCTCAAAAATGCATATATATTTTTTTCTACTCGAAGTTGTTGTTTACACTCTAATGAATATTATTCCGTCGGGGGAGGCTGACTTATTTTTTTATTCGAGCCAGGAATACAAAAATAGGGCATTTTGGAACATTACAACTTTAATGTTAACATTATACATACACATATGCATTTCTGTTTCAACGCGTTATTTCTAAATAAACTTAATAATAAGACTATTTGTACTCACCACGCACACAGTTTTTTGCAATAGATGAAGCTTTTTCCGTTGTTCAGTGAGATCATTGGGTTGCCATCCTCGAGTAGCGAAAAATAGAAATATGAACTTTGCCTTAAAGAAAGATTTACGGAACGGATAAATAAAAATGTACATCGAATGACAATACAATATTATGATGACATGTAACTGATATGAGGAGCTGGAAGTTGGCCATAGGAACTCTGTTATAAAACGGTATAACCGCATTGAGTTTGGCTCGTTTGAATCGATTTGATAAGCACTTTGTGTTCACATATACATATTGGATACATTTGAATAAGTGGCATCGGCCAGGCCTCGGTCCTAAGATGTGCCGGCGTCCCGTCCCTTTATCCCATGCCCCGTTATCGTCCGCTTTCACGCGCGCTCCTGCGAGAGATCCCTTTTGTTCCCCAACATGTGGTCCGCAGATTAGCTACGCTTTCACCGCCGGTTCCGCTAGATGCTTGGAGCAATTCTGGCACCAACAAAAGCTTTTCAAAATGGTTTTATTACTTAAAATGTATTTGTCCTTTTTTAATTTTATAATCAGCAAACAAAGAAATAAAAATGTACTCAAGAAATTTAATGAATTAATTATTTGTTTTTTTTTTAACAAAGTAATGCAATAATATGTATTTAATAATCATTAGAATCTGTAGCTACCGCTACATAACGAAATGGCAATGATGTCGAGAGGAAAAAGGTTACACCAAAGCAAACTAGATGGCGTTGTACGGATGACGACGACCGCAGTACAAACACTGATCCATACAAACCAACTCACGCTTGCGAAGTTTCTACTTACGATTACTATATATACACATTCCAACGAACAACTGTCAGCGAGGCGCGGCCGCTACGGGCAACTCCGCATAGACCGGATTGAAGATTTTCCTTTGCGGTGGTTGAGCATATCGACCTATGCTCCCAACTTTAATTCCTCGCCGAAAACTTACTACCTTAGTGTGCCTTCCCACAAATCCTAACACCTATCCTGTATATAACTGCGAATGTGAATTTATTTCTTTGTTACGTTCATTTTTATATAATGTCACCTACAAACGCGACAAAAATATACTTTCAGGGCCAATAGCAATAGAAGCTCTCTAATTACCATTTATATTAGGGGTTGGGCACCAGACTCCATTCCCTCCCTTATGTAATCATCATATAGTATAGTGTATACATCTTTCTTTCGCTTTCCTCTAGGCGTTTAGTATTAAGTAACCTCTGACATATTCGATTTCACTACCCATATTTTTTCATACAACGTGCCTTACATCGTTTTTTAAGGATTAAATTCCAATAACCGCGTTGTGTAATGTGAAATCATTCCAATATATTAGACTCAATAATAAGAATACATCTTAAACACTATCGAAAATGAAAACTAGAACTCTAGCAAATCCGCTTCGCTGGAACATGGAATATTATGTCAAGAACAAGTAGCGAGTTGGAATAGTGCCACTCCATTGTTATTACGAACATCGTTTAAGACAACTGAGAACTTTCAGAAAACGTACAGAAGTTTACCATAATGTCTTAATTATTGCTAAAATCCTTCATTAGAAGTCCTTAAAAAGCATCCCATATTCAGAATCATGGATTTTTATGGGATCGAAAAATCATCAATAATTTTTTTTTTGATAAAATAAAGGGTTCATTAAACCTTACTGTTAAATGGTATTTTAACCAGTCCCGCAAAGAAATATGTATATTTCCGTTAACGCCATTACTTTTTAGATTTCGATTTAAATTTCAGCCAATTAGCATACGTATATTGCCTTATTTATCTTATTTATATTTGTCGGTAGCAAAAAGCCTACCTTCATTTGCTTATAAATGTTATCCGTTCCGCTAATAGTAACCTGTCAACATTAAAAAAAAAAACTGCATAATGGGTCCTTGACCCTGCGGACTGCGGAGTGAGTCATTCTCACACCTCCATCATTTACATTGTTGTAATTGCAACGGCATTTGCATCAACGGCTAATATCTCTTTCTTTATCTCAAAATAAAACATGACTTTGAGACGAGGACGGAGGAGGAAACGGAAATAATCAACATACTTTAAAAAAAAAACTATTCCAAATAATTTATAAACTCGAAGTTTTGTCTAAGTTCTAAAAATTTTTGATTTTATTATGAAGGTACTAATATTTTTAGGGATAAATTTTCTAAATTGTCCTTCCACTTCAAGAAATTTATTAGAATTTTCTGAGCCTTCGCTGATTATCTCCTCTGTTAATAAATTAAAAACATCCGTCGCCAATGTAATGTACTGAAAAAAAAATGTATTTAAATTTAAATCTCATTATTAATATTTGACAATATTAAATAGTCTTCAAAGTGATGTATATATGTGATAGCATATAAAAATCATTCCTTCCATTAAAAACAAAAAACCTCTGTCTACTTCAATTGTAAACATTTCATTATTAGTTGATGCAATAATTAAGTACACTTGCCTGCAACTGAATCGACTCAATATATGCCATATTAACAAAAAGGTCAAAGTAACATTGATGAAAATTCATAAATATTTCATAAAACTTTTTTTGTCATTTATTTGAAAATTGCTATATTGTGAGTATAAAAATAATAATTAGGCTTTCAAATAAAAAAGGTTTTATGAAAATAGGAGAAGCCCTTTTCCAAAAACCTACATTTAGTTGCACGCTAGTATAGTATATGCAAAATTTTAATGCTAAAGAACAGTAGTTCTTCAGTCGACAAAGAAAAAAGATTAAATTAGTATCCTTCTAATCAATGCTTACAGAATATGGCTCAGCCTTGTCTGGCACAATGGCCTGTTGTGATCTAGAATTGGCATCGTTAGCGTCGTTGTTATCGTTGGCCCCTGCTCGTGACAGGGCATCCAGGTCTATCACATCGGGTGCAACTAATGTTGATTCGAACCACAGTCCAAAAAGTGGCTCACTGTCTTCTGGAGAAAATGGGTTAATTTAGAAATAATTTTATACAAAACACTTTAGGTTAACATAACGCTGATTTTATACATAATAGCATATTTGTTGAATTGGAAATTACTGGAGTTGTTACAAAGAAAGCTTACATATAGAAAAAAATTATTTTGTCCTTTTTAAGGAACAGATCGATTATTTTTTTCATTTATATTTTCTTTCGAGGACTATGTCAAAATCTTAGAATTTATATTGTTTACTATATTCATCTGTTTTAAGTAAAAGCTTATTTTGAAATTATTAAGAAATGTGATTAAAGACCAAAGATAAAAATATATTTTTGATTGTGAGTTTTTTGTGCGCTGGAGTGTGTAATGTATACTAAATAAAATAAGGCGAAGGGCGTGTCTTGACACGCTTATACAGACGTGTTCCGAATGTGATACGCGATAAACGTATTTGTTATATTAATAATTATAAAAGTTGTTGTTCAATTTGACTTATAAAATAATTTTCCTAATGAATTTTAGCATTCCATATCAACGTAGAAAATTTCAAATCTCTACATCTATGTTTGGTAATTCTAAGGGAGATCCACCGTGTGGGCAGTCAGACAGCCAGAGCGAGATTATAAGTGACTCTTGTTGGACTACGGAACCCTAAAAAGCACATTGTAATCATTAAAGCGTTACCATCGTCGGTTTCAGAATCTTCAGAACAGAGTATCATGTCCTGGAAGTAAACTGTGGAGTCGGACCGGTCGGGATCGGCGTCTTGGTGCTGTTTCTGGACCACCGCGCGCTTTAGGTTCGTCGCCTTGCGATAGCACACCACACCCAAAGCTACCAGCAACTGGTGACAATATACTGCTATGATTATACGATTCTCACAACATACATCCAAATTAATTGTTTATGCAATTTACATTATGATGTACAGCTTTCAATTGTACTATAACAGAATGAGAAATATAAAATTTGCTTAAAATCACACAGTACCTTGCCAGGGTATTTAGGTAGATAACAGTTTAAGCGATAAGACCGCTCTTGTACACTTTATATGTGTAGTTTGTTAAGTTATTATTCATTGTTATAGTTTTTTATGTGTGCAATAGGTATTAAAAAAATAAATGATAAATTATGAAGTATTGTGCGGAACACTAATTTCATCACTTCAAAATTTTATTTAAACTCATTTAGATATCATATATTAATAGGATAACTTACCTGATGTAATGGTGCCGCCGAAGCGAGTCTCAATTCCCTTTGATGGGCGGTGTGGTGTGCCAGTATCTGGAGGGGAGCGGGGGTGCCCGGTATAGGCGTGTTGACGTTTGTGATACTGAGGGCTTCCAGACGAGCGTCCGATAGTAGGGCGCCCGTCCACGCCAGGCAACGACCGCCTAGCGCTACCCACACCACACTGAGACCTTGTTGCCTATGAAAGTTACATTTTTATTCCATTAATTCTGATAGCTCGGTAGTTAAAGCGGGGTAATCTTAATAAAAGATAACCAGTAAGACCTTTTCTGTTGATTTTATATTTCTTACAAGTTCTGCATGCAAGCATTTTGATAAGCAATGGATTAGTTATTAGACAGTTTTTGTTTTATGACCTAACTATGTGAGCGTTGCTTAAGCATATATTAAAGAGACATATGCGGAACGTAAACATATACTAATATTATAAATGTGAACGTAGCTTTCTATTATGTTTTCATGCCTAAACCGCAGAACCAATTTCGATGAATTTTGTTATAGAGATAAGACTAGATATAGGCTACCTTTTATTGCGATAATGAAACTGAATTCAACACGGATGAATCAATGGCTTACAGCTAGTATAATATAAGGAAGAATGTTTAAATGCAGTTTTGCTTGTTGACACTTGAAAACGTGATATGAATCTTTTATGCGCCTGTGCGTATAATGTTAGTTAGGTTTATCTTGTTTTATATCATGCCATAGAGAAATTTTAAAGAATACTTACATCTTCGTAAGGTTGTAGGGTCGATATGGTACTTTAGCGGGACTCTTGGGAGTAGTGGGTCCGGGCGCACCGGCCAGCGCGTGGTGCAAGCCGCAGAGCAGTACCCAGGCACCAATCATTAGGTGGTTTTGATACACCTGTCGCATAACATTTCATATGAAATATACCATAACATATAAATGTACAATATATAATATAATACATTACAGCATTTTTTTAAAGTAGGTTTTACTCGTTTTTAATCGGAATTTGGTCATAGTTTAGTCCGCTAGTGCAGAGCCGATAGATGTTGTCTTGCTCGAATTTAGGCTCATCTTGTATTAGCTCATTAACCAATCTCCTTTATGTTTTCATATAATGGAAGACTAACCGTATTTTGTACGAAATAATAATGTTACTTGACACGTCAGTCAATAGGTTTAGTACGAATGTCATCTATTTGAAGTATTCTGAAGTAGCGACCTGCTACTTTTTGTATTGTGTTTTATTAAATAAACTGTCGACTTCTACCGTACTTCTTTTCTTTTAAATATAATGTTTCATTACCCTTATTTCCCTCAATTAAGGGGAATGAAACAAAAGAAAAACTTTTAATCTGTCCAGCCGTTTTCGAGTTTTAAACTAAGGAACAAAGATATATTTTGATATATTGATTTATCGTCAAAGATTGTATTAAATAGTGGCATAAAGTAGTTGAGATTTTTTTTTTCGATGATGGGACCCTTATTATGGATTATTCTATACCGTTTCAGTTAAAAGATATTGTAAAAAAAATACTTACATAACCACCGGCGCGTGTAGATTGTTTGAATGTCTCCCCAACAGTGTTGTACAGACTGAGTGCACTCTCCACTAATGTGGCCGTCTGTTGCTCACTCTCCTCGTCCTTTGGGTGGAGGGACGCCTAAAATTCACCAGCAAAATTTTAATTTCTTCATTTAACCCTCTCGTCTGGGAAAGTACTTTTTTTTCGTTTCCTAGGGTCTGTTATCTCGGTCATGTGTTAAAACATGATTGATACCGCCTCCTTCAAGGCGACTGGACAAAATTGAGGGAAAACGTGACGTCGGTAGACGAAAGAATTCGTGGCTTAAAGACATCCGGGAGTGGGTCGGAATAGCCAACGTCGCCCAACTTTTTCATTTCGCTTAAGAGGGTGGATTGTAGTGGGAAATGATGGCCAACCTTCAATAGTGGAGAGACACACAGAGAAGAATACTTTCGTAACTAAATTCTTTACTGAATGTTAACATCTTTGCCTTTGAGAAGTAATTATGAAATTATGTACTTTGAAATTCTTTTACAGTAATCTTCTTTAAATAGTATTTAACCTTTGTTTCATACTATGTTTCCTATTTCTGTTTTCCGTTTACCATTTTTGTACGCTTAGAGCATTTAAACTAAGCGACGGATTTTAATGCGGTTTCCATTGATAAACAGAGTGATTTATATTATTATACACGTATATGTAACTGCGAAATGAGAATGCGACGCCGGGGAGGGTCGCTAGTAGAAATATAATATTTATAAGAGGAAAATATAAAATTACTCTGCATATATTATTTTTTTCTGCTTATCATAGACTAGCTGTATCACGTAAAATTAAACTTGTTACAGCCCTCAGACCTCTTTAATCCGGCCCTATCGAAAAATCCTGTCGTAGCAGACATCTACTATCAAATCCTTGACAAATTTCTTCTTTGTACGTCCCGCGCTTTTATAATATTACGACAAAGTAGTGCTTAATCGATTAAAATCATCTTAGTAGTACCTGTGCTGTGGCGCAACACAACAACCAGGCGGTGGCAACGTCACTGAGCGCTGCAATGCGCTCCGGGGTAAAAGGTTCGAGGCAGGGCAGCGATAGCGCCAGCCGACATACGTGCACTTCGTTCACCAGAAAATGAAGGCTGAAATGAAGTATTAAAAATCGTAATAGATTAAAATATGTGTTACTTTAATTCAATTATGACCTTTTTTTTGAGACAGGCATGCACTTGACTGCAATCTCATCTGATGTAGATGCAGACAAAGCCTAAATACAGTCTATAGTGACTTGCTAGCCTAGACCATATGACTGTACCATATAGTCTAAAATACACAATCAAGTGTAATCAATAGAAATAACAATTATTACTAGTTTATTTTTGAAAACATAATATTAACGATAGTACTTTCACATTTTTAAAATCCCAGGATGGGATACTTAAATTTGAAATGATCTCATAGAATTGGCATTACAACATCACATAAGGTCAGAGTACGCCAAAAACAATTATTAATTATTGATATTATTATTATGCAATAAAATTATTACACTTTATTATGCAATAAAATGATACGTTCATACCATTACTTGTTTGTCAGAATATTAAGGAGATCAATGTAACAGTCTGTTACTCATACACCACTATATAGATAATATTGTCTATTATGCATCTGTAACAAGACTAGTAATATTTTTTTTATATATTATGAAGATTATAAGTAAAGTAGCATGTCCGGTGTTTCAGAAACGATACAACTTAGGGTCCTTCAAGATAAGGATTCGAAGGATTTGATGCCCGACTTCGCTGGGCACTACCTGATCATGCTTCAAACGCTATGTTCAGATAGGAATATTTTGTTATGTTTTTCTAAATAAAAAGGTGAAAACAGGTAGGCGCTCGCCTGAGTGACTACCGTTGTTCGTGGTCAACAGCAATACTAGTAAGGTCGTGGATACTTTGTTGACCTATATATTATGCGAATACCTGAAAAATTTACATTAGAAATGTTGAATATTAACATTGTTTTTCTTGTATATATTTACACATGGTCGTCACAGTATAGTTGAGATAAAGTTTTAGTAACGATATGTGATCCAAGACCAAACAATAGATCACCTTCAAGCGCTAATACAAGGCATTGTTTACTGTTTACCTGACCCGACAGACCTTTCAGCTCATCACATTTGATTAAAAGAAAAATAACAAAGAAGACATCAGAGACTATTGTTTATTGTTTGTATTATTAAGACTTTGCTTTACTCTTCGCGATATTAAGACTTTGTTATGGAGACAGTACTTTATGACGGCCCATCACTTGCGAGTTTCAAAGGCGTAAGTTCAGCCTTACTTGAAGTACTGACCGCATTCATTGGGTAGCGGCTTGAATTACAGGCGACCTGTCTTTCTCGACTAGACGTCATGGCTGTCATCCTTCCTATTGATATTTTACGGAAAAGAAACGAATTCTAGTAACATGTTAATTAACACTTGTATGGAAAATACGTATCTGCAGACTACTTATAATTATGAATATTTATTTATTTGTTAAATAACCATAACAACACCACACACGCAGTTTTTTCCGTTTTCTTTTCTTGATCTAAGGTAAATATAGAAATTAAATAAAGTAAAGTTTAATATTTATACCCCAACGGCGGTGGGGTTTGAACCGGGTACCTCGCGGATTTCAGTCCATACCTTATACTGTTGAGCTATTGAGACTTGAACTTTCACTAACATAATTGAATTTTAATATCACATCCACACACATTCGTAAATTTCGTAAATTCGTAAATTCGTAAACATTTAAAAAACAAAAACAATTTCTAAACGTACCTACGGGTAAATTAGGTAAATGAGAAGACAATATTTACTAAACAAAGTAGTTAGTTAATTGCTTGTTATTATGTTATAAATAAATACTTTGATTTATACTACATATATAGAAGTTATTAAATCAAACGTGTGCTCTAGCACATCTAATATTTAACAATTTGTATTAAAATGTTACATATCCTAACTAATATCATAAATGTGAAAGTAGCTCTGACTGTTACATTTAGGCGCCTAAACTGCTGAACCAAATTTGATGAATTTTGGCGTGGTGATAGATTAAAGTTTGGAGAAGGACATAGGGAATTTGAAATTTGAGACGTATGAAATGGGGTTAAAAGTTAGTATAAAAGTCGAAGTGTGAAATGAAGTTGCGGGTAGATAGCGATAAATAAATATACTTATTAAGATGTTGCTCGGTTGGCAACACTGGCTATATCAAAGATAAACTAGATAAAATCTGGTACGTTTTTATTAAGTTGTAACGTCATTTGTATGCTGGAAGGACCTAATAAATTTCCAGAGAAAAAGGAGTACATTCTTTAATTTGCTGCTTCTTTACCGCGTCGACGTTATAATCTGATAAGAAATCCGTCGTCGCTGATCAAAAGCCGCGAACTAGTTCCAAAAAAATTTTGCTGGTCATTTTGTAAAAGATCAGCGAGATTAGCGAAAAACTTCTTAATTTAATTCACTAATCTTTTGCATCTTAAGAACATATTATGAAAAATGTTGCACATATTAGGGATGGACAAATTGCCTCTCCGCTGGACAACTGTTTTATCGATGTCCATATTACTATCGATATTTATTACTAAGCTTACGGTTTAAGAGATCAATTTTAATAAACCGTCAATCCTTTTCATACAGAAATGATAAATATATTACTTAATGAGACAACCGCATTGTTGCGCAAGAGAACTTCCGACCGGTTGAGTAATGTTTGTCATAAGATAACCCGTTGAAGCTACATTGAAAACGAAAGCGGCCGTGTGAGCATAAATAAAATCGGCGAATTATTCGCAAGGGCGCACCCGCATGCACACTCCGACCCACTTTCTACTACATGCTCAAAAGCTCATCGATATGCGGCGTACATAGGTGCCTTACTGTACCACTTTCACGCACGGCCATCGCTTTTGAATAAACGACGAATCCGCGGCTCTCCGGATGATTTGCATCCGCTTTGTCGCCAACCGCCACAATATAAGCATTCAAGGCCTTGCATTGAGCGTCTCGTTGCATAATTCTCTCAGCACCGCATAGAATAAGTTTATTACTTGCATCGTAACCGTTATTTAATACTCATTTGAAATTCGAACAATGCATTTATGAATAGTATAAAACCTCAAATGTCTTTCTAAATGCATTTTAACTTTTTTTAAAAAACCAACACAGCGGGAATTTCAACAGAAGTGAAAACGAATCGTCGGTGTTGGTAACGGTGACGTCATAGTCAAGCATTCGGTGACGATAACGCGAGTTTCACGCTTGTTGTTCACCTACAAAGTCCACACATATTTAGTACATATATAGTATATATAGCTTATGGAAAGCATCCGGTGGTTTTACCCTATTTCAAAAAATGCCCAACGTGCTTAAAGAAGTTTACACTTCAAAATATCGAATTCTAACTGATAAAGAGCGTTAAATGCCAAAACTAGATCTCGAATGCAAAAAAATAATGGACGCAGGTGACAGGCTCTATAAAAGTTATCGGAAGTCTATGGATTCATAAAGTTTATTTATTGATGACAGCTATTTATTATTATTTTCAGGAGCTGATCCAAGGAGGAGCAGCTGAGCACTGCATCGCAATTCTGAATAACTTCTACAACGATGGTGTCCATTGGCATGATGTGGCTTGTCATCACCGAAAACCATTCGTGTGTGAAGAAAACGATGCGCTCCTAAAATACGTCCGATACACGAACCCCAATCTCAGAGTATAATAACAGTCAAGTCCTTTTTAAGTATTTCTTTTTCCTTGCGTAAGGTAATAAAAATGTATTTAGTTGTTTCGAAAACTTAACTAGAAAAATATGTTTTTTCCAGAAAAAAGGGCTGCGTATGTTTTTCGTTGATGTTCGATACGATGTTACATATAAAGAGAATAAAGTGGCCCAGAGCATGTTAATACACGCTTATAGAAAAGGGTTCCGTATTTGATAAACGATAAACGTATTTGTCAAATAATTTCAAAAGTTGTTCCATTTCGCTAAAAATAATTTTCCTTGAGTTTTGAGCATGTTCTATGACTCTACATCTAAGAGTTTTAAAATCCTAGAGAGGGGCCCTCCGTTGGCCACCGATAAAAAATAAATGAAAAAAAAAATAGGGGGGAGCCACCGAGTAAAAAACATTGAAAGCCAAGTACTCGAAAATGATACCCATAATACAAAAGCTGTGTATAAAACACTTTTATACGCAGATTTTGCCTTTATTTAATAAAGCTATTCAATGATACCACAGATGATGGAGATGAATGGAATAAAAATCATTCCCACTACACATGATTGCGATGCGCTACAAGGGTTCGTTGACTATTGAACCCTAAAAATGAACCGGAAATATCATAGACATATTTATCTCTTCCCTTACATATTTTATGATCTGTTCCCTTACAGACATGATAAGATGTTAATGTTAAAATGTAGAGATACGTTTTAACATTAACATCTTATCAAGTAAAATGCGACCGTTGTGAAAATAATAATGTACACCAAATCTCTACAATATATTATCTAACATTATCATCGTTTTCCTTGAGCTGCGACAGATTTTCACATCTCGAAGGAAACGTCGTTGGTTTTACGTTGACAAATGACAGTCCATCTGACATCTTGGCTGAGATATAGGTCTGATATTATTTTCTCTGCTGGAAAAATGCCCTTGGATTTCACTTTAAAATATTATATATATTTTCAACTCCGACACTATCAATAAATATCACGGATGTAGGTTAAGTTTGAACGAATATTTGGGTTTGTCTAAACACGAATATGTCGCGACCGTGTGGGTAGTATTATCCATTGCATCTGTTGCAGATGATTGATGCAGGCTGTGCAACCCAATTCTAGATTGACATGTTTATATACATATTCATACATATAGATGAAGCTAAAGAAGTTTTACTGCAGTCGTGTGGATAAAGGAACTCTCGTTTTTTTTTTAAATTCATATGGAATGAGCACAATAGCGGGTTTGGAACTTATCCTTGTTAATTAGTCAGTCTTTTTTTCTAGCATTAACCTATTGATGCCTTTAACAGATGTATCTACAAAACGCTATTAACAAATGACCCCAAAGACGTGTGCACTGCACACCAAACAAAAGAACATCTATTCTTGATAAATTAACTGTCTTTTTCCTAAGATTAATATACAAGAACAAGGCTAAGTGTTTAATTACTGAGACTGGCCGATATAATCCCGGCTGTAACTCAACAGGTATTACCCCTAATCCACAATGACCGGTGTCCGTCAGGTCGTAAATTATCGTAGCGTTCGACCCGCTGCGGAACTACGGAAAACTGCCTTTAACCGGCACGGATAAAACGATTTCCCTAATGGATAGCACAGTTGGAAGCAAAAATACACTGAATAAAACTACAACTTTCCATTTTATTACGATTTAAGTGGGGAATTCCTGTTTCCTGATCAAGGATTTCGAATTGTTTAAGAATATTAAGTATTATTTTTGCGAGGCTAGTGTACATTTATCGTTATGTTTTGGAAACTTCGCACAATATCTTTATAATTTTTAGCCTGTATGCTATTTTCATGTATGTATAAACTATATTATTGTAAAGTTTTATTAGAATCCATGTAGTAGTTTTTATTATGAAAGATCGTCTAAACATACATCCAGACATCCATACATTCATACATCCATAAGTAAAAACTGTCGCGTTTATAATATTAAAAAAGAATTAATTAAAAAATGAAATCGACGTCGAAAAAATAATAGGTACTTGTCATATGACGTGTTTGACACCTACTGATGTATTGTGTCGCTGCCCAGACATTAGATGCCCCCCAACTTCATATTCAATGAGTAAAGATTTTTATTTTCATATGGTTTTGACTATTTTTTTTTTTTTAAAAAAGCTCTCGTACGAATGTGAGCTTAGAATTTTTCTCAAGAAATCTCTTGTAAAGATTGTCAATTGACGGTTCAAGTTTTCGTACCATTGTATTTTTTCAGTAAATAACTCTTTAAAGTAGCAGAACTCAACATCGTTGAATTGTATTCAAAACGGTACCTACGCAAATTGTCTTTATTCCTTGAATTAACACATAATAAAATAAGGTAAGGTAACAGTAAAAATAGATGAGAAAATTGATATAAAAATCTAACATAAAGGACTCTAATACTCATTAAGAATCGTGTGATTACAAACTTATTGAGGCCCGTTTATTTACAAAAGATTAAATGAGCTCAAAGAATTTAAATCCGTTAAAACTATAATACTTTAAGATTTGCGAAATAATCTCCATTTCCATTTAAAACCGAGCCTGATGACTCAAGAGAACCCTTTACTGAGGTGAGGCATGGCTTTATCAAGATTTACTGCGGTGGTCACAGCATTGTGTCATTGTTGAATCATGTTTTTATTGGCTCATAGCGAAAATCCGACTCACAATCGAATATTTTCGCTATAATACCTCTGTATTTTTCAACAACACCGGAAATTCTTTCGGATATGCCTAATATTTGAAACTTTTGATTCGTAAATAATTTGTGAAGCACCAATAAAAGATTGGGAAAGAAGCCCATACTTAAATAAAAGCCATTTTCACTGTTTCATAACATAATATAACATACTAGTATTTTGTTGAATATATAGTTTATAGAATTGAATATTTTTTTATTTCAAGAAATCATATCTCCTTATTCGTTAGTAAAACTTATATCTATGGTAGTATGCTTAAAAATCTAAAATTTTATTTTAATACTGGGACCGTTTAGCCCACAGCAGTGAAACAGGTAGGGACAGTCTAGTCTGCTTGCTATCAGTTTTAGAATGCTGTTATGGCTGTCAAGCACATGCCAAACAAGGGAGATAGCTCTTAGCCTCAAATTTGCCCAAAAACAGATATTTTAATACTATGTACAAAAAGCTAAGATTACGTCATAATATCGTACGTGTAATAATAAATTGATCGATTTCGTGACATGCATGAGAAACTAAACTACTTTGCTTTAATCCGCGAATGAATACGAGGGAAAATCGGTGTAATGCTGCAACTGCTTCGTAAAGATTTACGAATAACCTTTGTAGAGTCTATCTCCTGATGATGCTTCGGTGTCGAAGCGACTCGCATACCCGAAAGCTACACCACTGAATCCGCCACCAAAGCACAGCTCTACACTGACTTTCCGATGTGCCTCAACGCACGTTTCGCTTCGACAACGAAGCATCATCAGGAGATAGACTCTATAAAGGTTATTCGTAAATCTTCACGAAGCAGTTGCAGCATTACACCGATTTTCCCTCGTATTCATTCGCGGATTAAATCAAAGTAGTTTAGTTTCTCATGCAGGTTTTACTTCGTTTAACGAAAGGCATACCTTATTACTTTGTAACATATATCAGACATTACATTACATTGAATATTTTTGTCAGCAGACTATATTTGATTACGATCCTTATATACAATATAAATTAGAGTCAATATTCTTAGCATTTTCCGTCGCGTGACGGAACTCGTTTAAAATAATATCCGGCCCAGCAGACGCGCCGTCGTTTTGGTTTTGGTTTTCACGTATTAACTTATGAAATATAAGCATTCTAACAAGTTATAGGGTGAGGCGTTGCTTGTAAAAATTCATTTACATGTATAGAAGTGCGTATAGCTAGCCGAGGAAAAGGCGCTTGCCAAAAATTTTGCCGTGAACAGATGATTAAAATACCAATTTAATGGGATTTTTTTACATATCGTACGTACATAATTCAAAGAGAAAATGAAAAATAAATTTTACCTTTCTTAATTTAACCTACACCATATATGTTATCAACTAGCTGTACCCGTGACTTCATCCGCGTAAAATTAGGTGAAATAAAAAGATTCAATTTTAGCGTGATGATATATAGCTTATAGCTTTCCTCGATAAATGGGCTATCTAACATTGATAGAACTTTTTAAATCGGACCATTAGTTCCTGAGTTTATCCTGTAACAAACAAACTCTTCAGACGTATATATCTAATATATAAAATTCTCGTGTCACGGGGTGCGTTGCCAAAATAGACAATCACATAACACAATGGGTACGGTCACAACCAAAAAAAAACCATAAACAAAAAAATACTGCTCTAAAGAGATAATCTAAAACAATGACAATTATAGAATTGAGAATTGTATTAATCTAACTATATTTAATTATAGTAATATATCAGTTGAAACACACGAAATGAGTAAACAAAGAAGAGAAAAAAAATATAAACCAAACGTAAAAAAAATCTTAGAAGGACACATAAACAAAAATTAAAACCTCCGTAAAAACTAAAATATTTTTTTTATAAAATGACGCTTTGTTTTTTATTAAAATCCTACAAGGACCTAAATATATTCTCTAAACTAAGTTATATATCATACAAAAAACGCGAAAAGTATCAGAGACATCACGTAAAATAATATTTTTTTCACGTATGCCGCACAACGCGTCTATACCCCGCTTGCCGACCCAACATATACGAACTACGAAGGACTTTGGTAGTAAAACTCGCTCGGTCCCAACTTTAGAGGGGGCTAGCGAAAGTCATACCAAATAAACAACTATAAAAACACAGCCAACTGCCGACATAGCATCCAGTCCGATTCCCGTCTCCAACCACCGTTCAAGAGGCATTATGAAAACGGTGAGTGCACCAGTGTTCAGTGTGTGCAGTGAAGTGACTTCAAAAAAGTGTTACGTCAACGTCCTGTGTGTCCGATTGTGTTGTGATCCATTGAGTTTTTTTTCGTACGCCGCGTGTGCTCAAACGGGATATGACACACTTTTTTGAAGTCCTTAATAGTATCGTAACGCGGTCCATATTATTAACAAATGGATCGTTATCCGGAGCCCTATATTCATATACCATCGAATAAAATTATGAGAAATTATTATATCTAAAATATATTATAAAATATATAAAGGATACCAAAGTAATTAAATAATTCGAGGCCTTTGTCAGACTTATTTAATTTTTAACTTATATTTTTGATTTTCTCCTTCCAA
The DNA here is from genome assembly GCA_024363005.1 of Charaxes varanes. Classification (NCBI taxonomy): domain Eukaryota; kingdom Metazoa; phylum Arthropoda; class Insecta; order Lepidoptera; family Nymphalidae; genus Charaxes; species Charaxes varanes. The sequence continues at coordinate 5,302,689 of JANCMC010004801.1, forward strand.
GGGTTGTCCCGGTCTAGTACCAGGATCCGTTTAAATTCAATAATCGATGAATTTCTACGAAATCATAATAGCCCTTTTCTAACTCAATAGTCAGTATGTTATATTGTGTGTCTCAATAAGCTTTAATTTGTTCCAATTCTGTTCAATCTGGCGGGTTTCCAGGAATTCTTCGACCTTGAGGTTTCGATTACGAAACATTACTAATACGTTTGTCTATCAAAACCTCAATAGGTTAACGGTAGAAGAACTTATTTATTCTGTAGGTCTTAAGTTTTAACAAAATTTTCTATTTATTTCAATTTTAAATTTGTCTTCTTTTAACTGTTAATTTTGTATTTATTTGTAATTAAAATTTTAAGTTAATCTAGTATTTATTTGTTATTATTTGAATTTATTGGTTTTTTAATATTAGAGCTTTGGTCTACTGCAACCTCATCACCGTCGGCAAGAATTTTAAAATGTTATGTTAATCTTGTATTTATTCTTAATTTATATTTTAAATGTCAATGTTGTATTTATTGTATCTGTGTTTTAAATTGCGTATTGTCTAAATTTTGTATTTATCATTGTTCAATTTTAGATTATTGTTAATTTGTTATTTTAAAATTGTTTTGTTTATTTACACTTTAAACATTAGATATAGTATTGTACTAGAATTAAGAATATTATAAGTCGCTCTTTTCCCATCTCGTATATTATACGGGATGGGAAAAGAGCGACCCAAAATGAATGAGCCAATGCCGCAACAAAGTAACAGCACGCGGAAAATACCGAATTGGCCAAACAATAAATATAAACAAAGATTCTTGTTGCAAGAAGGGAAAGGGCGGCAAAAAAATAAAATAAAAAAAAACGGTAGAAGAGCGTAATTAAGGCCATAAGAGTTAAAAAAGCGCTGCGTAAACTCTCGGCGTTGGCGTTTTTTTAGCGCCGTTCATACAAAAACATAGCATATATATGTATATATATCGCGTTGAAAATAGAACATAGCTCTATAGTAAAGCGTCGCGTTATAAAAGCGCTGCAATGTAAACAAAGCTTGGGAGTGCATATGTTCTATTTGGATGCTTTTTAAACGCGCGTTTAAAAAGCTCTGGTCCCGATGAGGGTTTAGTCAAATCTGAACATATCATCGCTATTCCATCGTCAATTCTGCCGTCATAGCCTACCTATTCCACGTTCCCGTCTCCGTTCCGTTTCTCTTTCATTTCCTTTTCGCTTTTGCTTTGCCATTCCTTTTTTAACCTTATTTTTCCTAAAACGTAGATGGAGGAGGGGGGTCAAAAATCTTCAAAAATTGCGTTGCGTAATACTTGAGCGCCTCCCTTGCATGTACATTTCGAACCGTTCGACATCGATATAAAGCTTCTTCAGTTTTTAGAGAAGCAATTAGTGTTCCCGCGAAAAAATTTAACAAAATCGCTGAATTCACGCGAGCGAAATCGCGTGTAACAGCTAGGTTTGAATAAAATCGCTACATAGATGTTTCAGTCTAAAAATGCACGCTCCTCCGCTATTTAATTGCATCGCTAGCCTGTGTGTGTGTGCAGCGTTTTTATTGTAAACTAAAACTCAACCACGCACTGTAAGCCAATGATATTGATGTTTGCGTCTACACGCTATTATGCATGTAGAGGTGAATACTTTGAAGGGGCGTGCATTTGTATACTGTACGCACACTACAATGTAATTCCTAATGGAACGCGGAGTATCTGTTATATTCCTCCATTGTGAGAGTTACATTGCTAGCATTTCTGTTTTGTCCTATTTATTGCATTTCAGAAACAATGCATTTTAAACAATGTTTCTAATGAATACATTCTTTAACGGAGACAAACCATTCTTTACATCTCTATTTATTTAACTGCATCTACCTAAATTTAGAGTATTCCGAAAATCGTAGCCTATATTTGGCAAGGGAAACTTTCAACCAACTTCGAAAAAGAAGGAGGACGTTCTCAAATTGACTGTATTTTTTTTATATTTGTTACCTCAGAACTTTGGATAGGGTGAATCGATTTTGGTGATTCTTTTTTCATTTGAAAGTGGTCCTATTTGAGCTCGGTTCAGTTCTCACAATTTGAAGTTGGTTTTTGTATTGTTGATGGTTTATTATTCGGTTGAATGATATTAAAACAGTACACATTTCTTAGAACTGCAAGATTATTAAATCTTTAGATGTATGTATTCAAGACATCTTGTTTCCTAGAAGGAACTATATCGCTCCGGTTTCTTGTTCACGTCATGCCAAATGTACTCTTTGACCTATGCATACATTACCTTAATAGAGCTCGTGTCAACTAGCTTTTTGTATGAACATTAATCATTGCGTTCTTGTTATCTTGCCAAAAGGAATAAATCAATCTAAATATTAATACATGAAACAAAAACTTTTGGTACCACTTTACGTGCGTGCGAGCGTGCGTGTGTAGTGTGTGTGTATTTATAAATCAATCGTCTGTTAGTTAGTCTCGCTAAAACTTCAAAACTTCTGAACGATTTTGAAATCAATTTGTTTTATTTAGTTGCACTTGTTTGTGGGAAGTTTTAAAAGAAATGAAATGAAGGAAAAGTTGAGAGATTGTGTTGATTGTGTAAAGACACCTTCGATACTTGACAATACTTCAAATGGGTGACGTTTCCTTTTGACTCACGTACCGTGCAAAACTATTATGTCATAAAACATTTGGCCCGTCACATTTTATGTAAAAGTTATACATGTTATAAATTGATTAACTGGTTTATAAGAGACTTGCCTAACTTCAGGCAATACAACGTCTGTCGGGTCCTCTAGTTTGAAATTGAAACGACTTAAAAATGCGCTCCTCTGTCCTACTTCCCTATTCTAAACCGGAAGCAATTCTACCGGAAAAAAATATATATCATACGTGTATTTTAGTAATCGATATTGCAATTAATGAATCAGAACGGAGCAATTGCGGGGTGGTATGGCGAGTGCAGTGTTCCAACACAAAATTTGGCGGTTGGCTGAATGCGTTCCCGCGCTATTACACGCGGCAATAAATTGGGGTTGCCATGCGTGTGCGCGTTATTTGCCACTCGAGGGCAAATTGCGCGCGCGGGAAGTGCTCAATAACAGATGTTTCCTGTTAATAAATATTCGATAGATCAACAGTAGAAGGGTTGATTGGAAAGCGTGGGGTATCTGGTTCGAATCGCGCTGATATATCGTAGGTCCCACGTTGGTTGTAGGCTTAGTTGGTGGAGAACATTCATCAAAATCGGGTAGGTTCTTCAAACTGAAGTTTAGGTATCTGGTTCGAATCGTGCTGAGATTTCGTCATTCCCGCCTAGCTCAACCTATAACTAGACTGTAGGCTTAGTTGGTGGAGAACATTCATCAATATCGGGAACGTTCTTGAAACTGAAGTTTGGCGGTCCGTCTGTTTAAAACTTCTCTCACAGCATTCTCTTTAATTTATAGTAGTTAAGTCTCGTACAATCCTTTATAACCTGAACCATTTCCTCCGCTGTCTACCGGAAGCACGTTTTCACCACCACCATAAGTATTTTGCCTTCTAAGGGAACTCATAGAGCGATCTCCGCTGCAAATGCCTGAAAAATGCGACCTCTTTTTGTATTACGGTTGTTATCAGCATTAAGATTTGGCTCTCTGAAGACCAAGAACGAGAAATTGGGGCTGCTATGCGTGTCCGTTATTCACCACTCGAGGGCAATTTGCACACTCGAAAAGTGGATCATCAATGCAGATGTTTCCGGCTAATGTAAACAACGCTAGCGCAACCCATTGCTATTTGTTTCAACAGTAAATAACTCATTCATACTTCACACTTACCCAGTTTATTACTAACTAGTTACTTACGCATTAGATACTAAACGTCACAGCACATTACATACATAAAAGGCGAAAAATTATATTTATTTATTCCAACAAATTTTCGTGTGCAATAACACCGCACTACAAAGAGATGATGTAGTACTAGTATTACTAGTAACTAGTTTTACTAGTAACTAGTATTACTGAGAGGAGACTGGCTACCGCAACACAGCTTGGCTAGTGCAGAAGTCAGGGCAATCCTTATAATTAAGATTTTATCCAATAAAGAATTGATTTGAATTGAATTACTAGTAACTAGTAGTACTCCTGGTTCCCAATTAGGGTTCTGTCTGTAGTCGTAAGGGATAAATATTGTGAGTGCGATGTAAGGTACAAGTAACGAGGTACACAGGGACAGGGTAGACAAAGTTTGAACTGGGTAAGTCACGATTTCAAGGCTACCCTTTCCTCTTTGAGTAATTAAACATCTAAGTTATCTTTGTTTATTAATATGAAATGAGATTAACGCAAATAACTTGCGGAACCGGCGGACTTTGTTTTGCCCGAATTTTGACTTTTATGTTTTAGCGTATTTATCAATTTCTCATTTATGGTAATTCTGCATTTTTTTGTATTTTTAATTAATCTTTCGCTTTTTCCTTTCTTTTAAACCTTCCCTGAAAAAAGGCGAATTAAACAAAACAAAGAGAGTTTAAATCTGTCCAGCCGTTTCATAGTTTTTTAGCGGCAACTGATTTTTATGTTATAGATAAAGAGCGGTGAAAATTATCAACTTTTAAAAAGAACAAAAGTCTTTGAACCCTATTAAAAACGCTAAAATATTTAAATGCGAGTATAAAAGAAAGGCTTTTGTTTTCTTTTTCATTTACAATGCAAAACCGCCACCGTTTAATGCCCTTAAATGACTCTCTACTGCGCCAAACCTAGAGATTTACGAGCCTTGCTAGTGAGTTTGCATTTTAAAATATTTTTAGCGAACGCCACCTGCTCCAAATGTTTTCTTCTGCAGTAGCTATTGTTTACTGCATACCTACTGTTTGCATGCAATAAATGTGGACTAAACACTATTCTGCACTAGCTAGCGCTTTTACAAAATACAATATATTTTTTTTTTTTAAATAGGTTATTTGTCTAAGTACAGGGTGTTGGGGTCAACCCTATAAGTTACTATTACTAGTACTTGTGGCGGGCGTTAAATTAGGTAAAAAAAAATGGATTCAATTTTACCGTATATACCCTCGTTTGGTTAGTAATCGTTTGGCATTGGTGCGCGTGTGGTTTTATTTTATAAGAATAAAATTATTTTAATATATTTATATATTTAAGTAGTTGTTAGCAATCTGGTAGCTGGTAGCAATCTTAAAGACGTGGCATTATAGAAGCTAAGCTATTTTCCTATCCGACGATAGCTGATGATGGTTTAAGAATGCCTGGCTTCATTACGGTATCGAGACTTGAGCTAACTTTCTTATGGGAGTACGGAAATATAGTGCGTACAGTCTAAAAATGCATGCCATTAAATCTTTTATTTGAATTTGTGAACTTTGCTTGTGTGTGTGTGTGTGTGTGCGCGCCGATTTTATTGTAAACTCAAACTCAACCACGCACTGCAAAGTCAATTAATAGCGCGATCGGTTAAGCGGAGTTTTAGCGGTTTAGCGGGGCGTGCATTTTTAGACTGAACGCACTCTACTTGTCGAAGAATTAAATGAGGATCCTTCGCGATTACCGTAATCTAAATAGATATTGTTATGAATGCGGCAATCTCGACTACCGCGCGGTCTGACGCACATACATGCTCTTGCGCTCGCACTTCTTCCGCGTGCCGTTTTGGGGCAAAACGAGCTGGCAAGGTCGGGCGGCAGGCTTAAGAAAACAAAGAATTTATTGCAACTTATTGTCTACCGATATGCGATTAAAATGGTATAAATCGTGACGTCGAATGTATGTATAATACTTTAAATTGGAAAGGAAAGGGGACTAACAGAAATTATTGTAATCGACCGCATAAGGAACGTCCAGACCTTTATTTGTCTTGCTACATGCATTCCTGAGAATGCAAATATTTGTAGTGAATGACTAAAATTTGATTTATTTGGGATATCGGAAAAACTGTTGCAACTCAAGGGGGGCCTTTTGTTTTTAACGCTGGGAAATGCGTTTACGCGCGCGAGTGTGGGACTCTATGGCACTGCTATAATGCACACTAAAATCCAGCGCGGCCCGCATCATCCATAGAGTAGGGCACCAGAAGCTTCAAGAAAAGTGCATACTCATTTCTCAAAGGCCGGCAACGCATCTGCGAACAAAACTCTCCTTCAGATTAGATCATCAGTATATCGTGTATAAAAAACAAACGTTCGTTAGTCACCTTAAAACTCCAAAAAATTTTCATTATATAGCTATTGGCCCATACCAGGCGTCGGCAACCTGTGGCTCCTTAGTACTACTCGACAAAAAAAGAACTAATAATATTGTATTATCTATATATATAAACATTTAGAAAAATACTGATATATGTATGTGTATATATGGGAAGTATATAAATATTTTTCTTATGGACAAAAATTTTTTTTATGCAAATACCTATAATGACATGAAAAATTATTGTGGCGATTTAAAACCTTTGACATTTTGTACATTGATAATTTTGGCTCTTCCGAGCCAAAAGGTTGCAGACCCCTGGCCTATGCTATTCTGGACACCTGGGCACACTATAGTAGCCTTCTTCTCCTTCTGATGAATACATATGCCCCTTAATTTTACTTAAGTTAAATGAAATTTAAAGTAACTTTATTATTTACAAAAAAAAATTACAAAATCACTTCATGTCATACATTAACAATACTCAAAACGTTTGCAAAAAAAGAATTATTTGTAGGTATTTTATTTATTTATTTATACGCTTTATTGTACACCACAAAAGAAATTAATAGATAAGAAAATAACATACAGCAAGAAAAGAAGTACAAATGGCGGTGTTATCGCTGAAGAGCTATTTCTTCCACACTACCTTATGTATTTGTATAAGGTTGTGTGGAATATTGGTGAAACGGGTATGCTGCTGACCATATAATAACTTACTACAACGACACAACTTGAAGGCTCCCATATGCTTTGCCAGCTTCGAATAAATATATGTATATCTGGGGTCACGGGTAGTGAACGCCACAACGAGACAAACGAAGCCCACTGGCACTAACTACCTTTTCTGGAAAGTCTCCGAGTTGCATTGATTCAAAAATAAGGTTTTAAGTTTTAAGGCCGGAATCGCTTTTATGCCTTTTGGACATGTCCATAGTCTATCTTTGTCCACGACGGTAGTAAAGCTTGTGCTGCCTGACCATTTGCCTCGTGGTTATATGTTTTTTTTTTAATACCTGGACAGTGCACGCTTTAGTGCCTTCTGGTCATGTCCACAGTCTTTGTCCACGTCGATAGTCAAGCTTGTGCTGCCTATGTATTACGTATATGTACGTATTTATAAATTTCTACAAAAAAATATTTGTCTATAACAGGCGTCTGTTACCTATAACACAGGCATTAAGTTGTCTACCTTAGGAACAGACGGCTCGGGCTTCCCTTACCTCGTCGTGGGGACCGCTGCAGTGACCCCAGATATCGGTTTTATCAGTCACATAAAAAGTTATCTAGCCAAATATATTTCATTTTATGAAAACGGATTACAGTGAATTCTAAACGAATGCACGAACAATATGTTAAGCAAAACATGACGTTGTAGGGGTAAAACTATAAAGCATCATATATTTGTAAGAAATCTCTCCGTGATCCAAATAGGAATTCGATATTTATTTCTAGACCCCGAATCCAAACAACAATCGCAGTAATAAAATCAAACCAGCTTATTATATTAGTGGGCCGAGGGTCGGCGCAGTCCGCGGCCGGCAATCTATCTGTCATCCGCAGGAGAAAGGAATACTTTTCTCCTCGGGCGCGAGACTTGACGAGGAGCGTAATTTCGTTTCGAGAGGAAACCTAAATTATTTGCCATTACCCAATTTGAGCGAGGGAGTCGGCGCCGCCGCCCGCCGCAAATGATGAAATTAAAATCGGCCGCGAGCGAGCCGACCGTTTCATAAATAAATTAACTTTCACGACTCGTGAAATTCGCCCGAAACTTGCATTTAATGCGTCAACGCTGAAAAGGCGGCGAACCGAAACGAAGGGCTCTCGTACAATACTATACTCGCTAGCGAGCCAACAATAAAACGAGTGGAAACACTATCGCCACCGGCCATTTGTACCGATTGCACAAAATACTCTCATACCCTTAATGATTTCGTTTTTAAACTATCAGTACGGTTACCATGTGAGTCTGAGCAAATATTATTTTTCCATATTTGTCATTAAATAAAAACAATATAAATAGTCATACTGTCACCATAATTTTATTTATACGTCCAATGAACCGCAAGTGATTGAAATGTATACACGCCCTGGATCCAGCGCCCGTTAAGCACACACTTTGCTCCCTTCGCAATGGGAACGTTTATTTTCCTCAAATCCAATCAACAGGCGTCTGTCACCTATAACACAGGCATTAAGTTGTCTACCTTAGGAACAGACGTCCGTGTGTCATATAGTCCTTGTATATATTTATTAATTTACTTTGTAAGAACGAAAACGGTCGCATGAGTAATACACGCGCCACTTCTCGTTTTACCAAATTTGCAGATTAAAGTTAATTACTTATAAATCCATGCATGATGGTTGAACATATTATGATTGGTAAGGACTGGATCCTGTAATTTTTTGGTCATTTTGTCTCATATTTTCCTACAAATATTAATTTTCTCATAGTGCTACCCGAAGCAAGCTTAGAAATAATATTGTTGCTTATAGATTTACAGAACCCATATTTATACACGTACTAGATTCGCGTAGGTCATCCTCAAGATGATGTAGAATAAATCCCATTGTTGTGCAATTCGCTATTGTTGTGGATTGCGATGGAGGTCAAACAAATACCCACAGTTTTAGGACTGTGACCTAGGATGGCTACGAACCTTTGTTCTACATAAATAGTCATATAAATAACCCGTTAAAAAACCTTGTGAATACTTATATGTTGCTGAGTAATAAAGATCGATCATATAAGGCATTAATAGTGCTGCCCATCGATAGTCGACTATCGATAACTATTGACTCATAGTCATCGATACATCGATAGTTGACCAGTGCAGCGGTAGAGATAATACAAGTTTCTTAGCACTCCATAGATTCGTAATAAAATACGTCCAGCCGTTTTAAGATATGGAGCACAGGTTTCTATATATGACAAGAGTTCTGGACGAACTATTAATATTTTTTTGTTGTTTTTAGTTCAAAGATGGCCACGACTTAACGCCAAGGTCCACTGCTTTTTGTGTCATATGTAAAGATGTTTTAACAAGTTATTGAAGCCCACGTATCTTCGTATATGATGGAATATTTAGTGAAAAATTAAGAAGACCGACTCCAATGACCGTTATAAGGGGCGCCACACGCAGTGATCAAACAAGTGTTCAAATATTTGAAACTATAGTGTGGCATGAACTTTACAGTTCGCGGAAAAAAATGGTTATCCAGAAGGATATGTCAGGTATCGCGGGTAACACCTAGTGCTTAATATTACCGTTACCTTTCTTACTAAGCTTTAAAGCTTGCGGTAGGATATTACCCATCAAATATAAACCAGTGCTAGAATGGATCACCCATCCGTCACCCGGTCGCAGCCAAAGCAACTTAACTTAGCGATCGACTCAAATGCCGACCACTGATTAGTCTACGACCTCCTCAAATCGGTGAAGTACGGCTCTTATTTCTGAACAAATGTTTTTCATTCATCGCCAAATAAATTGCTTTTGCTAATGTGGGAGAATTTAGAATAGATAACATGCAAATACAGTATAATAAAGTACTGATAACTAAAGCCTGTGGTTTTTATTAAAACTGGCTTGTATTTTTACATTTTATCTATATAATTTAAAAGTAATATGCCTATAATAGCGAACCCAGCAGACGCTGGCCTGCCCGAACGTTGGATTACGTACTATTTATTACATATCCGTTCGGAAATACCGAAGCTAGCTACAGATTCCGCAGAAAAACTTTTCCCGGTCACCTAAACTCGTCATTAAAGGTCTGTAACGCATTTGTCCTCCTGGTCGTGCTGTTATCCATGGGCGTCAGTAGGCACTAAACTGCCTGCTGCCTGCTCGTTTGCCCCTTGTAACACAAAAAAGAGAAATACATACATACTAATATTTACATCGTTATATTTTGGACAATTCACACAATATCTTTATAATTTATAACCTATGTGTTATGCTGACGCTATAAACTATATTATTGTAAAGTTTTATGAAAATCCATTCAGTAGTGTTTCCGCGAAAGAGCATCAAACATACATCCATACATCCATGTGTACAAACTTTCGCGTATACTAATTATAAATGTGTGTCGGAAGCAGCAAGAATCTAGGGCTACAAAACAAGAACGCAACAACGCAATACAGGATTCTTCTAGAATAGATGTGTAAAGATGTGCAGGATTTGAGGAGGTCGTGGCCTAATCAGTGGTCGGCATTTGAGTCGATCACTAAGTTAAGTTGCTCTGGCTGCTACCGGGTGATAGATGGGTGACCCATTCTAGCACTCGTTTATATTTGATATCCGTATCTCCTTAAATACTATAAGTGTCTCACCAGTCACCATGTAAAATTGTCTCTGTTTATTTAAAAAAAACGCTAAGAATGTTTTTCTTTGATTTGATTTATATTTTAGTTTCAAAATCAGTCTCCATGGGCGTCGGTAGTCACTTAAACAAAGGTAACCACTTGCTCACTGTTATTAAATATAGATAGACTTTTAATTCCTATAATGATACTAGTAGACTGTCTCAATAGGATTTCTATAAACTTAAAAGACGATATAAAGCTATTGTTCAAGTGTATAAAGGTGTATATTCACCGAGCGCATATCGACTCACAAATATCGAAAATATTTCTTTTAATGAGTTTGTAAATTATAAATAGCTGTTTCATATAATGAGGGCACTATATAATTGATGTTTTTTTTTTGCTGGGTAATGCTTTTACTCACGCCTCTATTCGATGAACCGGTATAAGGCACCTGCACATGGAAGTGTGGCACTCACGAACACTACCAGAATACCCACTAAAACAGTAAAGACCTCTTCATCACTCAGAGTCGGAGTCCTGGATGATTTCACGTGGGGGGGGGGGGAGGAAAGCCTGATTTGGCGGCTCCTTCGTTTCTTTTACTACACATTGATTGCTCCGAAGAAGCAGACTCTCTCTCCCTCTCTCTTTCATATGCCTCTATCAGCGATATGACGCTTTCGCTGAACGACACAACCACTTGCCATCCAGTCTCGCTAGAGATGATGGCGTCAATAAGCAACAGGTACCATTGGACGTTCCATGCCGGACACTCTACCACAGTGTGGTGCAGCGAGTCCACGGGCGTCCCACACTCATGACAGACCGGCATATATACTTTATGGATGAGCATGTCACATTTTTGAATTAACATAAGTTTGATTATAAAGTTAGCCGAAATAACTAAGCGTTTTCTAAGTTCGAAAAAAAAATATGGACTCGTTCTACGTGGTCCAATTTTGACTGATAGACGTTCAAAGTTGACTAAGGCTTCTTCGAAATCAGTCTAGTCTTGTAAGAGTTCACTGACCTCAGATATATAGAGATTGCAGAGGCAACAACTAGCCCACTATCTTTTAATTACGATTACCCGTTGTCTCGCAGAAATTGTGAAGGAAACAACTTCGTTTCCCACTAAGCGAGTTCCCACAAATCGATGCATAAAAAAGGATTGACACGAAACGGTAGCAGCAAGTGTAACTGTAGATTCTCGGTGAGGTAAGGTTTTTAGCCTCACTAACGTCTTCCTAGCGTTATACACGTCGAGGTTCCGCTTAGATTGTAGAGGCCATGGCTGTGGGTCAGTTTACTATTACACCACACTTCGAAAGTCCCTAAGTCGCATTATACGACTGTTAAAAATGGTCACATAACTATTGAGCGCCCATCAGACGATTTTCTTATCCTACGGAAGTCCTCTAGTCCCCTTTTATAGAGAAGAACATAAATATTTTAACGTTAATACACCTCAAAATCAACCGATGTAGAATAAATTTTCAGATAAGCTCTGATTTACATACGAAAACTTTTTGGTAGTTTTATAATGGATTACCAGTTTCTTTGTTAATAAGATATTGTTTAAGTCTAATATAATTAAATAAAATATTATTGTAAGCAAGCTTAACATATAGTTGTAGCACACACTTTATGCATATCCACAAGTTTGATATTTTTATGTCACTTTTAATGATGTCATATTCTGTTTGTGTTATAAATAAATAATTAATTAATTTTGTTATTATTGCAATAGGGACAAAGCAGGGCTCAAGAAGCTAGTTAATTATAAATTACCAAACATTAAGCTCTCAGCGAAAATCGGGGAACCTCCTTTGCGGTGTCCGGCGGAGCTTTGCGGTTTTATTTTGAAAAGTTTGGGGGTGCTTTTGAAAGTTTTGTTTGTGGCGCGGCTAATTTTGTTCTATCGCTGGAATACATTTACTTAAATTAAAGACAACATTTGTTAACGGTACGTGAAAGGTTTTAGTTAATGTAGATCCATTTTTATTCCAAATCCAATTTTTATATCGAGGTAGCAGAGGGCAACATCTCTTGATTTGGTTTTAGGTAATCATTTTTAAACATTACTCTACTTGCCCACTGTCATTAAAATCATCTGGAAGAAAAAAGCGCCATTTAAACGCTGTAATCTGAAAGTATAGTCGATCAAGAAAGTGTTTTACCAATTTGGACCACATTTAATCGGGTCCCACTGTTTTACGTGCCTTCCGAAACACGGAGGAGGTCGGGTATCAAATATTAAACAGTGCTAGAATGGATCGCCCATCTATGACCCGGTCGCAGCAAGAGCATCTTAACCTAGCGATCGACTCAAATGCCGACCACTGATTAGGCAACGACCTCCTCCTATGAGTGTACTTATTATAAATAATGAAAAGAAAAGAGCAGTTTATTTTTTTTTTAAAATTTTGTTTTGACATGTAATGTCACAAAACCTTTGAGCCTCACGGCCCGTTGTCACACACCATCACATTTGGTGATGGCCTACCGCTCCCCTCCCTTGACGAGTGACGTAATTTGTGGGCGACTCCTGAGGTATTAATGGCATTATTATTTCAATAAGTCAACAACAGTGGATGCCGTTTTTGTTAAAGTTACCATAGGTGATCAACCTGGAAACGACCAAAGGAAACGAAAACTTTCTTTTCGTCTGAAAAAATCACAGCATTATTTAGGCGGCACTTACCTTCGTAGTGTCTTTCTGGACTTGGGTAGCGTTTCCGGGCTTTCTTTGAAGAGGAACCTCCTGATTCCCAGGACGTAACTTTCAATGTACGCGTCCCAATCTATGTTGGTGACGTCGAAGTCGAAGGTTTTCCGATCCTCGCAGGAGAGCGCGGTGCACAGCGCCTGCACGTTGTCGTCGGCGAACGCCCATTGGCGGGTTGTGAAGTATTCGAGGCAAGCGGACGCCTTTTCCAACTTGTTTTGTACCCTGACCATCCTGTAAATAACACATATTTATCAACATTTTATCACGAGTCGTCGTCGTTAAGTTCCAACGGCCAGGCGGGCCCGTGCAATTTCGCCACAAAAAAATGTTCGTTTCGGAGTGTTCGAAGCAGGACCCCGTGTAATTCGGTGCGGAAGGTCACAGCCTACATCGAGACGGGAGTTCCCTTAATCTGTTAGTATAGGATACAGATAATGGTGATCGCGAGAAGGTAGTTAGGAAATGCCCTCGCGCTTCGCTTGCATGGGGAACTATTATGCTGGTGCCAGGCATAGCGTCATTTGAATGTAGTGTGGCCGGGACTCTGCGTAGCTGCGCAAAGTTTTGTAGAACTTTGTAGTCTTCAAGGACAAATATATACAAACACTTTGAGCTATTTCTGGCGAAGGCATTAGGGGCTACAAAAGAGTAAGTCAGTCTTACTTTGATTCTTCTGATGTCAGATCTTTCGGGTATATCCACGCTCCAGTTGAATCTGTCATCATTGTAGACACATTTGTTAGGATCTTCAGCACTTTGTAACACCAGCCCGCAGAATGTTCGCGGTGCTGCCTCAGGAGTGGTTTTTATGATGTACGTCAAAATTGGCTGTGACAAAAATATATTCAATGATAAGTTCGGAGTTCAAACGAACTCCTCAGATTTGATTGTTACTGTGGTCCCCTCCCCCCAATATTTCCAAACTTTTGGCTGGCCCGTTGCCACAGTTGGCAGTGACCCTGCCTGCCGCTTCGTGGGTTGAGAGTTCGATTCCCGCCTCGAGTCTGGGTGTATTATCTATACGTATCTATTTATATATTTCTAAAAAAACTGTTTGTGCATAACAGGCCTCTGTTACCTATAACACTTGCGTTAAGTTGCCTACCTTAGGAAAAGACGTTTATGTGACATTTAGTAAAAATAAACTGCCATATTTAGGGACTTGAATCTTTGCATGTTGATAAAACATGCCAAAAACCCATTAGGAAAATTGTTTTGAGCGTTATCGGACAACAACTTCTGAAGTTATTTAACGAATTCCTCTATCGAGTATCACATACGAAACCCCGCTATATAAGCGTGTTTTGACACGTTATTGACCACTTTTGTGATTATATAACATGTCTACTGTATAAATAAGGTTAAATATTAAAAATTATGAATATTATAGTGTTTTATTAATTTAGAATAAAAAATAATATACTAACGACGTTCAATTCAAGAACATTACGGCAAGACTCTGGCCGTAGTATTCTTAGCGCTGAGCATATGGGCTGTATCGCTTGGATCAACTGCTCATCTTTGGTTCCTGCGCGGACCAGATCAAAAAATGCTGCATGAATACGAGGGAAAATCGGTGTAATGCTGCAACCCGAAAGCTACACCACCGAATCCGCCACCAAAGCACTACACTACACTGACTTTCCGATGTACCTCAACGCACGTTTTGCTTCGACACCGAAGCATCGAAGCGTTGAGGGAGAGATAGAAAAACAACATCAAAACGACCGAAAAAAACGGGAATAAGCTAAGTAGTTCTAAACCATGTAAAAAAGAGTCATACAGAACTCGCAATGACATGCAGAATTAAATATTAACAAAAAAGCATGTTCACTTACATGACATGTGTAATAATTCATTTCATTATTCCAAATAAGTTTTGTAATCGATATTATTCATGCGATATGTCGAACGCGTGTATAAAATAAATCGCAGTGCCCTCTTCATTACCATACCTAGGGTTGCCAGATTACCAGATTTTTATAATAAATAATTAAAGAAAACCTTATCCTCTTTTTTTGCATGTTTTTCCTTTTTTCTCCCCTATTTAGGTATGCCTAAATTCTCATGATAACGTCACTGTCTTACCGGCGGTTTTACTTCATCCTCATATACAGAAAAACGTAAGCCCGAGTAGATGATACAAGTATTAACGTCTATGCCTAGAAAGTCTTTTACAATTGGACTGGCCCGTTGGCGCAGCGCAATGGAGCTTAACCAGTGAATTTCAATCAGTCAGTTTACCAACGACTTTATTATCAGACACACTATGATTTAGACACACTTCGACTGAACCGTTGGCTCAGTTTACAATAACACTACCTTCCGTTCGGAGGGCTGTGGGTTCGATTCCCACCTTGAGTCTGGGTGTAATATCCCTATGTATAAATTTAAATATTTCTACAAAGAAAATATTTGTGTATAGCAGGCGTCTGTTACCTATAACACAGGCAATTAGTTGTCTATCTAAGACATTAGTGTATCAGTAAAGGTGTAGGCATGATTTTTTTTATGTTATAAGGGGCAAACGAGCAGGTACCAAAGTGCCTACCGACGCCCATGGACATCTGCACGACCAGAAGGCTAGCAGATGCGTTGCCAGCTTTTAATGACGAGTTTAGGCCACCGGCAGGCACCGAAGTGCCTACCAGCACCCATGGACATCTGCACGACCAGAAGGCCAGCAGATGCGCTGCCGGCCCTTAATGACGAGTTTTATAAAAATGTGGTACAAAAGATGTTACAAAATTATTAGTTTCAATACATTCAACTGTAACTTAAGTATGCAAATAATTAAAAAATTATATTAAAGTGAAATCAATTCATTCATTCGTAATTGACTACCTTACTATACTAACATTATCAAGTTACCTTACCTTAGGTACCTTTACTATAACATCAGTAAGGTAACTTGCAATAAAATTAATTGAGTTAGATAACCTCAATATTTCCTGGACATTGGAACTGGTCAGTAGTCCCGGTGGAAGCGGTAAATAAATCTATTCAAGTTGGAGCTAATCTAAATAACTGTTCGCAGTAAATCCCGGAACGCAATTTATCTCTGCGCTGTAAAGGCAACCGCTTACCGAATCAGATAGGATTAATGAGAGTTACTTTTAGTGAATCTAAAATATCGTTGCAGAATTTGTTATGTATATTCTTCTTCAGTCTGCCCATTGCCACTTCAACTTGCTTATTTTGAGAGCAATGTCGGTGACTCTAGTTCGACTGCGTATGTGTCATATAAGCCTATCAAGACACGCTTATATACATGGGTTCCGTATCTGTTACGCGGTAAAGGTAATAACTAATTTGAAAAGTAATTTTCCAATTTCGCTCAAAATATTTTTCCTAGTGAATTTTTAGCATGTCCTATCGACTAGGACAATTTCAAGTTTCTACATCTAATAGTTTAGAAATCTTGGGGGGGAGGGGGGTGCACATTGCGGGCGGAAAGTCGGACGGAAAGAACAGAGCGAAACTATAAGAGGTCCTTGTACCCTACACAACCCTAAAAAGCGATGAGAGATTTACAGAAGAAATTCAAATAAAATAAACGACAGAGGATCTAGCACGAACATTCTCGATAGTTTTACTTACTTTTACGTTCGAAATGAAGCGTCAAATGAAGGTCTGTGCTTCGCTTTTACACGACCTACATAGCCGTAACGTCGATACGTAAGTTTTCGTCATTCGTGCTAGTGTGGCGTAGACATCCCCTAAGCTTCTCCACATACCTCTTTCTCTCGGCATCTATGACTAAATATTCTCTCCGTTTTCTCCATTAGATAAATTCATTTAGATACTTATGGTTAATTATATGTAACTAACTTCACTTGATATTATTTTTTTTAATACATAATACACTATGATTTAAATTCTTGTGACTTTGGCTATTTCCCGCAACTTCGTCGGCGTAAATTCGTATAATTGAACTTGCAAGAGCCCCTAAACCGCCTTAATCACGCGCTATCGAAAAATCCGTTCTTAGCGAATATCTACTAATACTAAACTATCTCTTTGCCAAAGTTCCGTTTTCGAAAGTTCGTGATAGGTGAAATTCCGCTTTTATATTTGTATGAGTATTTTAACAATACATATTGTTGTTGCTTATTAAATTATACGCAGTAATTGAATTTAATGCAAACAGAGTCGCGGATTTTAGCTAGTACAAGTATAAAATAAAGGGGTCGTAAATAAAAGTATTCATTTGGTTTGAAACGGTTACATATACTCTTATAGTCCGTATATACAGGTATTATCTGCGTTCGGTAGCCTGTCCTGTCAGGGCTTTGTGGGCACCCGCTGCGTACATGTGCTTACGACGGAGCTTAAAGCTGAGCTTTAGATACAAACCGTATCTGATCTGTATTATGGTTATATAGATTTTAAACTTTATATGTTTGTTTACTTTATTTATATACCAAATAGATATATATATATATATATAGACACAAAACGGATTTATTCCTCTTTGAGCGTCGCTATTTAAATACGGCCTTCTGGATGCCGGCACGTATTGTGTAACCGGCTTAATTGATTGTGCTTTGATTACACTTGTCACTCATATTAGAATCGATTCCACTATATTTTATATTATATAAACATCAGTTTTTTGAGTGGCAGTCGCATCGCTACGAAACCATTACGGATTTGTTCGTCCTTGGGCAGCGTGCGCTATTTAAATACGGCCATCTGAATGTCGGCTCGTATAGTGGGCCCGGCTTAATTAATTGTGCATTGATTACACGTGTCAAACATATAAGAATTATTTCTTATTTATTATTATATATGACATGTAAGTACTACAACAGTTTTAACATGGCAATCGCATCGCTACAAAACCATTACGGATTTGGTCGTCCTTGGGCGGCGTGCGCTATCTAAATACGGCCATCTGGAAGCCGGCTCGTATTGTGTGCCCGGCTTAATTAATTGTGCTTTGATTACGCGTGTCACTCAGATTAGAATCGATGCGGATTGAAGAGGTATTAAACCGAAGATACGGTGATAAGAGAGCGATAGGAATTGGCTGTGTCCAGATCCTCGTCTGGAAGTTCTTAATTAGTGAATTAGGAAGTATAATTGTAATAACTGATAATGATAGTACATCTGTACATTTTTT
>JANCMC010004801.1:5322715-5381973 GCA_024363005.1 Charaxes varanes
CGTATTTCCCTCTTTCTGTATACACTAACTTATATCTATCTCTCAACTTGTGTTCGCCTGGTCCGATCACACTTTTCGTAACGCTTTCGCCACACATTCACCAGCTTACTTCTCAAGTCAAGAGTGCGTAAAGAATTTTACTTCAAAATAAGAAACTCTTTTTCAATTCAACGAGTTCCTTCTGCGGCTGTACATAGTAGCATCCAGTTTAAATTAGCTCTCGGTTTACGCAGGAATCTTCCACCGACCATTAACATAGCCCCGCTCTAAAAGCCTCGCACATACCGCGGATTCGCTCGCTATTGATAGACAATACTCTAATTGCAGGCATAGTGTATGCCTACAATTAGAGTATTGTCTGCCACTGTTGTTGTTCCTTTCACAACGCACTTTTTAGAGAAAGACTGTTAGAAATATTGAAATAAATCCAGTATTAATAATAATGTCTTGATAATGTGCTTGTGTGTGTGTGTTATTCTTATCCCGGAGCCAGACATAGCTCAGTGGTTGTAAATTTTTGTCCTTGAAGACTACAACGTGCTATAAAACTTTGCACAGCTACACAAAGTCATATAGTGTGGCTACATGATCATTGAAATGATCATTCAAATAAAGCTATCTTTGGCTCCGACATTAAGAATGAGTTCTGTCACACGAACGGCTGAGCTATTCCAAAATTTTATGCCATTTTTGTGCCAATACGGGAAAGAGAACGGGGGTAATATAATGAAGATATATGATAATAAAATCTAGTAAATTTTAAGTAACCCAACGCTCGGGCAGGACAACTTCGGAAATAAAAGAATCTAAAACGATTTTATAATAAAGGAGTAGCTGAAAAATATATACTTGAATAGATGTACATCAGAAGTAACAAATTGCACTTTATAAAGGAGTAGGTGTTTCCTGGGAGTTCGACCTCGTAAAATTAAAGTTGCGAGAGTCCTTAGAACTCCTTAATCTGGCCCTATCGAAAAATCTATTCTAAGCGGATGTCTACCAAATATAAACTAGCCCCTTGTCACATTTTTTCTTTGTATCTCCCGCGGTTTTCGAGATTTAGCGTTACCTTTCGCTTTTATATACTGATGAAGATTTTAGTCCATTGGACAATTAGCCAGTTTATTTTTTTATTATTAAACTTAAAGCATTGTTGCAAATAAATGTCAAAGCCTTTTAATGTTAATGTTTTTGTTGTTGGTTAATTATTATTTGTTTTAAAAACAAAACTCGCTAGTTTATATTCTCCCTTTATTATATTTACTATATTATTATTTGTTTTAAAAATAAAACTTGCTATTTCATATTCTCCCTTTTTTTCCGCTAATCCTGCGCGCGTGTACAATAAAAAATGTTAAAATGATTTTCAACGTCCATTTGATATTATTCTCTGATCGTATTGCGTTTTTGTCCGTCATAAGACGCAGCTAGGGGTGGTCTACGGATGATTTTTTATATGAATTTCTAATTTATTTATGAGTATCCGACGTGTCGAATTATGAATATTAAAAGGTTGTGACGAACGGACGGACGTGTGAGATGTGTTAACGTAGACGAATATTGTATGAGATGCTAAAAAGGAAATCGTTTTTTTAATACAAGTAAAGTGGCGAACATGTATACTCGCCTAATGGTAAGTAGTTAACGTAGCCTACAGTCCCATGTTTCCGGCCACAAAGATGTCTTCTAATCTTACTTTGTAGGAAAAATCTACGCGAATATTTTATGGCTGTGGTTTAAAATAAATGCATAGGACTATAAACAACTTATTATCTGTGGTACAGATATCAGTCATGAATATATATTTTTTTGATATATAAATACATACTTATATACATATACACCTATACTTAACAATCGAATCGAATTAACAACCCCGAGAGCAGAAGGCAGCTTGATTGCCAACTGCGCTAACGGGCGCTGACTTAACAGTCTGTTTTATGGGCCGTGTATGTTTTGTTTAACTAGCTATGAGGATTTGAGTAGGGTTTTCAATGAATCGACTTGTGAGATGCGCACACCTGAAAATTATCTTCAGCATTTGTATTCAGATTCAGTGAATGATACCGGGATTAAAAGTTTATCAGTTTTTCTCGACTTGAAAAATATTTCAGTTATTGATTTATTGTCGGTTGATTTATTACACGATATTGCAGAGGGTGTGTGGGAGTACGATTATGGCCTTATTTTACATCAGTTTATCAATAAAGATCATTTTTTTACGTTGAAGCTTTTGAATGAGCGAATTGCAAATTTTGATTTCGGACCTGATGAAAAACGGAATAAAGCTCAAGAAGTTAAAGAAAAACAGCTCGATAAAGAGCATATAAAGATGTCAGCGAGTGAGGATTTTTGTACAATTAAAAATATTGGACTTATAATTGGTGACAAAGTTCCTCTCGAAAATCGGCACTGGAAATTGGTCGTATTACTAAAAGAAATCTTAGATATAGTAAATGCTCCATATTTTGATGATGCGGTAGTAACTTATTTAGGTTCGCTCATTGAAAGTTACTTAGTTTTAAGATGCGAATTATTCCCAGGTTTATTAAAAAATAAACATCACAACCTTATTCACTATCCGACGATAATGAGAAAGGCAGGTCCATTAAAATACTTGTCCACAATGAGATGTGAAAGCAAACATAAGCCATACGAGACAACTTCAAGTGTATCGATTTCTCGAAATGATCTTTGTGAAACTCTAGCGAAAAAAACCTCATTGCAATTTTCCCATAGATTACGCGTTTCAGATGTTGCCAGCGATAAAAAGTACACGCCAAGAAACAAAACACCGTGCCGTGTCGATGATCTTCCTCGAGTTAGTAGATTTTTCCACCTTTTATCTTTGCAAGTCCATGATTTAGTTTCAGTGTTAGACCAGATTGTTTTCAAATCCGAAATTATTGGAAATAATGTTTTAGTCATTCCAACTACAAGGTATTATAGGTTTTATGCTGTTCACATATTGTTTGAAGACAACGAAAATAACCTCTGCATTGTTGTAAAAGATATTACTGTGACAGCCGTCGCTGCGCCGGAAGATCTTCGCGACCTGAAACGATACAACATAATATTGGTTAAAAAATATATTCAGGAAATAGTTTTTCGAATAAAAATTGTTCTTTTCCTCAACAGAGCCCAAAAAGTTTCCAGTTAAGAAGAAACTCCTGACAGAGGCGACCCACTCTCCTAAGTGGGTAAGATCTAAAGTAAGTAGAAAGTTAGTATTATCACTAACTTACTAGCTGAAACTCCAACTAGCCACTTCATCCTTGTTAATTCAATGATATTGTCCAATTTGGATGGGTTTTTAATTTCTTGCCAAGAACCCTAATTTTCTTTGTGTTTTAATAAGAACCTTCCTAGGATTTTAAGGAATATTTAAAAAAATGTTTTAATTGGTCTAATGAATATCTATACTAATATATAAAGCTGAAGAGTTGGTGTTTGTTTGTTTGTTTGTTTGCTTGAACGCGCTAATCTTAGGAACTACTGGTCCGATTACAAACATAGTTTCAGTGTTAGATAGCCCAATTTTCGAGTAAAGCTATATATCTTCTTCTTCTTCTTCCTAGCTTTATCCCGGTTAAGTACCAGGGCCCGCTTAGATTGCAGCCTCATTTGGCTGAGGGGCGAGTTAAGATGACCGATTGCCATCTGACGTCATTCTCGGAACCCCCACCATCCTTACAACCTTAGAACTAATATCACAAAGTGACATTAATCGGGTGCTTCCGTTTTACATGCTTTTCGAAACACGAAGGAGGTCGGATATCAATTATAAACCAATGTTAGAATGGGTCACCCATCTACTACCCGGTCGTAGCGAGAGCAACTTAACCTAGCAATCGATTTAAATACCAACCACTGATTAGGCATCGACTACCTCACCCGATTCGATTTGTCCGATATATCATCACGTTAAAATTTAACCTATTTTTTTACCTAATTTTACGCGGCCAAAGTCGCGGGCACAGCTAGTAATATATATGTAGAAAATATTATGAAAGCCAAAAGAAAAAGAAAAAATTTGGGAGACATTAATAATTTGTATAACAAGTTAAGCTGAAGCTCTGCTCGATTATTGTTATATGTATGATTTATATATTTCAAAAAATATTTGTGTATAACAGGCGTATGTTACTTATATAAAACAGGCATTAAGGCATCGAACCCATGACCCCCGGAGCAGAAGGCAGGTTACTGCCCACTGCGCCAACGGGCCAGCCTATAATCTCCTTCTTCATTGCGTTATCCTGGTCTAGGAATATGGTCTGATGAAATTACAGAGGATTTGGCTGTGGGGCGAATTAACCCCGACAATCTCTAAAATCTCACAATTAATATCATTCAGTGGCATTAATCGGGAACCACTGCTTTACATGCCTTCCGAAATATGGGAGAGCTCACATATTAACTAGTGTTAGATTTGGTCACCCATCTGTATCCCCGTCACAGTAAGAATTGCTTAACTTAGCGATCGACTGAATAGACTACGATCTCCTCTCGACGTAATAGATAGGTAAATTCGTATTCATAGTAGTTTTTGTAAAACGAGTATGATAGATTAAAGAAATTTGATTAATATAATAATCAAAACCTTTGGGTACCATTTTACGAAAATTACGGGAACGGAGGAGTCTGAAATTCGGCACAATGACTATAGTTTATATAGAGGAAGATGTGCAAACGTATTAGTTTTATAAAATATACATTATAAATAAATTCCATTTTTAATACAAAACCTCACGCACACCTATGCCAAACAATTTACACACACATACATACATTTCATAATATACATGTGTGTTGTATATTCATGACAACCATTACTAATAATCAACATTAATTTATGACAACCATCACAATTAAACAATGTTAACATAATTTTCACACATATTTACTCCCAGGGGGTGGAAGTTCCTTTATCTGTCCGATAATTGGTCCGATCCAGTACGGGTACGCGACCCCCGAGTGCCCTAGCTGCTATTGTCACTCCCCCTATACCGTCCGTGACAGTAGTATCCCCATCCTTTCTCTTCTCCCCATCTACCTTTATATCCTTTTTCTTCATCCCTCGGTCGGTCGGTAGTTTGACAAAGTTGAGAGCAGACGTCTAATTTGTGCACTGTTAAATTTTAGTCTAAATGAACTCTAAATTTCCGAAATAAGAAACAAGAGTCAGGCTTAAACTCTTACTATGTTCACGTTAACGTTACGAAGTAGAAACCCTAAACTCGTCATTACAGGCCGGCAACGCATCTGCTAGCCTTCTGGTCGTAATGATGCCCTGGGCATCGGTAGGCACTAAAGGGCCTGTTGCCTGCTCGTTTGCTCCTTGTAACTTAAAAAAAAACGCAAAAATATAAGTTGTATACTACAGACGTTGTTGGGTGGTTAAAAAAAACGACAGCTCTGGGACTACTAACGCCTTGATAAGCTGGGTTTTTGGGTTGAACGTAATTTGTCGCAGGCACCTAAGATAAAAGCGGCTGCTTGCGGAGGCATGTCTGTGGAATGCCAGACGACTTGGATGGCAGACGTTAGATCTGTGTTTAAACGAATTTAAACATTTGAGAATACAAATTCTTGATAGACGTCCCTTTACAGATTAAACTTCAATAGCATCTGTTTTTAACTGTATTGTACTTATAAATGTTCTTGAATGTTCTCATACTGAATAATTTCGAAGCGCGCCAGCGTACCCATTTTTAATCACTTTTAGTACATTTTATCGCGCCCCTGTTTATTTCCTCGAAATGTATTTTTTTTTTATATCAACAGTCTGTCCTATTAAAGAAAAAGCTGCTCCTAAATGTTTCCTGTATGAATTTATGTCACTATACCTTTTCGCCTAAAATGAAATAAAAAAACAAAATCAAGTACTACTGTACTACTACTATTGTAATATCTTGAAGGTAGTATATTTTCGCCATATTTAGTTCACACGTAATTCTAACCACCCTAATATTACAAAATATTCCATACAAAAATAATGCACCAAAAAAGTGGAAGAAGTGGCGCTTAATGAAGTCCCCGAACCCGCTAGACTTTTGTCACCTTATCACAAGCATTGCTGCTAGTTGGATGTAGAAACTCGTGTGTAGATTATTTCCTCGTATTTTTAAATATCCACTTAAGTTCGGCGAATGTGTCGGCGGTCGTGGCCTAATCAGTGGTCGGCATTTGAGTCGATCGCTAAGTTAAGTTGCTCTGGCTGCGACCGGGTGATAGCACGGAGGGGATTTTGAAAATGTGACAAGGACGGTTGGCCTTCTCTAAAAACTTCTTGCCTCGCATAATTTATCTGTGGAATCAGATACCAGCTACGGTTTTCCCAAACGACTAAGTAACCTTCAAGAAAAGAGCAAACTAATTTCTCAAAAGCCGACAACACATCTACGAATCCTCTGGTATTGCAGTTGTTCATGGGCGTCGGTAGTCACTTAGGTGACCGTTTGCCCAACTGCCCGTTTGCCCCTTGTTTTATAAAAAGGTTTTGGTATAGCTGTCACATTTCGTTCGGTTTGTCAGTTCCCGGGAGCCTAAACCCCTCTTTTTTTTTTTAAAATCAGGGAATTTTCCTTGTCTATCTTCTCCTTTATCTTTTTTATCTTTTTTTTATCTGTCAGGGAATATTAAACTCTCCTTCTTCTTCTTCTTCTTCCTAGTGTTATCCCGGTTAAATACTAGGGTCAGCTTAGAGTGTAGAGGGACAGGGTTAGGAGGCCTAAGGGGAGACGCAAATTTCATTTTACGCAGATGAGGTCGCAATAAACAACTTGTATATATCTAATACAATTTACCAAACACAGCCGCAGTATCAAGTGGTATATTAAAAATAATTCTATCATGAAGTAGTTATTCCTGAGCTTCCAACAGGCGTATGTAGGTCGGATGTTTATAATAACATCGCCAAACCGTCAAGTATTAGAATGAGGTACGTGCAAAGGATACTGAGGAGCCTTGATAATATGAGAGTTTTATATGAATAGAGGTATTCAATGCTGCTTCCATTAAATCTTATATAAAATAATAATAATAATAAATTATTTATTTCGGATTATCATCCATATTGTGTTAGTATGTACTGGTAGTGCCTTAACATATTGTTAGTAAAAAAAAGATAAGTATATATAATCTAATATATTAGTATCACGACAGTATGACAAAAAATAACACCTTCATATGTTCATCTATATATATAAAAATGAATTGCAAAATGTGCTGGTAAGCGCATAACTCAACAACGCCTGGATCCATTTTACCAATACTTTTTTTTAATGCTTGTTGAAGTCAAAGGATTACTGGGAAAAGGTTTCTCCCCGCTTGTACCACGCCTTATGGTCTTGAGCAAATCTGGACCAGGTTTGACCCGCAACAGGTATTATGTCGTCAACCCTGGTTGCTGGACGACCAATGCACCGTTTTCCTACCCTCGGCCACCACTTAGTCACTGCCTTTCTCCACCTTTCATCACTTCATCGGACCAAGTGTCCTGCCCAGCTCCACTTGAGGTGCAACACTGTTTCTCCGATGTCCCGAACTTCCGTCCTTCGTCGGATTTCAGTGTTACGTACTCGGTCTTGGAGTTTGATACTGAATATGAACCTCTCCATGACTCTCTGTGCGAATCTTATTGTATGCACAGCCTCATTGGATCATCTATATAAGTATATAAAAACGAAAGGTCACCTGACACGAAATTCTGGAAATCGCGGGACGTACAATGATTAATTTTTGGCAAGCGTGTAGTTTATACTCAGAAGACATTAACTACGAAGAATTTTTTGAAAGCGTCAGATTAAATCTACGGGCTCTCGAAACTTTTAGGCATACGAAGTTGCAGAAAAGTAATAGTTTACTAAATAATTAAACACTTTAAGGCAAGAGTGTCTATTTATCTATGTCCTATTTTCGGTTTCGGCCGAAATACTAGTTTCGGTCGGACACTAATGATTACCATCAAGCAAAATATTTTCAGTCTATACTAGTAATATACATACGTATAAAAAGGTACAGTCCGTGAGTCTGTATATTCTGGGTAATCTCCGGTTCTTTGGATTAATAATCCAATTTATATTAGAATGGAATATTAATGTACTTTTTTTAGAATGGTGTATTATCCCTAAACACTAGAGGCTAATTTTTATTTTAACAAATAAGCCTATAGTTCAACTTGATACGTGCAAAGCCGTGTTGGGTAGCCAATTCATTGTGGAAGTCAATGGAGGAATGATCATAATATAGATTTTGTCAGGTCGAAGGATGGAAGAAAAAATTCTTGAATTTACTTTTTACAGCCATCTCTTGGACTATTCATGATTTGATTGTGCTTTATTAGTGATGTCGGTTTTATTTACACGGCATTTTGCAAAGCTATATATATGATACTAGCTGTTTCCCGCTACTTCGTCCGTGTAGGATTAAACTTGCGAGATCCGTCAGGCGTTCTTAACCTCGCACTATCGAAAAATCCGTTCCTGGTGGATGTTTACTAACTACAAACTACCTCTTTGCCAGATTCCATCATTGTACGTCCTGCGGTTTTCTAAATTTCGTGTTAGGTGACCTTTCGCTTTTATATACCTATATCTCTACTTAATATTCAGCTTTATAGCTGAAGAGTTTCCTTTTTTACTTGAACGCGCTAATCTCAGGAACTGCTGATGAAATTTGATATATTCTTTCAGTGTTAGATAGCCCATTTATCGAGGAAGGCTATATACCGTCACGCTAAAATCCAATCTATTTTTTTAACTAATTTTAGGCGAACGCAGTCGCGGGCACAGCGAGTTATAATATAAATCTCAATGTAATATTATCCTAGAACCTAAAGGAAAATAGGATTCGATTTAATGCGATACCCAATGAAAAAACGAGATCTGATAAAAAGGATATGGTCCGTCTGTCCGTCCGCCTGTCTGCCCGTAAGATGGCTCCTCTCTAACATTTCCAAACTATTAGACGTAGAGACTTAAAATTTTCCATTTCCATAGAACGGGCTAAAAGCTCATTACGAAAATTATTTTTAACAAAATCGGACAACATTTTTTTAAGTTATTTAACAAATACGTTTATAGCGTACCAGTTACGGAACCCTATATAAGTGTGTCTTGACACGCTCTTGGCCATTTTATTTTAAGAAGAAAACAGGAATAAGTCGAATTCATCTGTGTATTGTATTGTATTCATGACAATAAAGTGGTCAAAAGCTTGTAAAGATACGCATATATGGAATGGGTTCCTTACCTGATATGGGATAAATGTATTTGTTAAATAACTTCAAAATTTGTTTTGCGATTTAGTTCGAAATTATTTTCCATATGAGTTTTTAGCATGTTCAATCAAACGGTACGGGTACGGACAAATGGACGGACAGCGAAACTATAACAATTCATTGTAGGACTACGGAACCCTAAAAACGGGCGTGAACGTACTAGCAAGATCTTATGTCTACTTTAGGAACAGACGTCCATGTGTCATATAGTCCTATATAGTCCGGAGCCAGTGCCTTCCCAAAAATTGAAATATAAAAGTATTATATCCAATAAACTTGAGTTTTGTATGTGGTGTGTTTTAGCGTGTATAAAGTATTATATTATGATGTGTGAATGTAAAGGTGTTTTTTTAGATGCGAGATTTATTGTTATTTTTAGATGCGAGTATGTATAAATATTTCTTCCGTATTGACATAGTTTAACTTTAACAATATTATAGAAGTTCTGTATAATTCACGCTTAGGGGTTGTCTATAAATTACGTGACACGATCTGGCTCCGGCATTAGAATAATTGCACTGTTTAATATTTTTATGTTTCATATTAGTTTTAAGCCTATAGTTTAATTTAGAAACTCAGTCTTCTCTTTTAAGTTTTATACGTATATTGTAAGACTGCAGTAAATTGATTCTATTAAAGTTTTACTTATTTTTATTCTTAGTAAATTCCGTAAGACAGTATTCTATCAAAAAGATTTCTTTAATTTTCTCTTTAATCTCGATAATGACCACTTCTTATTTACAATGCCATTGTGATTTCAGTATTTCCTAAATTAATTACTTATCGACGGAAGATTCTTAGATAATTACTTCTCAAGTACCCGTAAGAAATTGAATTGAATTGAATTTAAAGACTTCGTAGGAATAGAAACGAGGGAACCGACGAGATTGCCTTTCCTTTCTCATTTAGGTACGCTTGCCATACAGTGTAATACATAACATTGCAATACCATATATTACACTGCAATACATTACATTACCATACCTTACACTGCAATATATTACATTGCAATACATTACACTGTCATACATTACACTGCAATACTTTAATCTGCAATAAATTACATTGCCATATAATATTTCTTTATTTATCTTTCTTACACACATCTTTACGACATACTTAATACTAAAGGTTCAAATCCTCGGTTCTTCCACCTAGCGTTAAATTGCAGAGGATGTGGCTGTGGGGCGAGTTAAGATGACCGACTGCCGCCTGACGTCATCCCCGGAACCCCCACAATCTTTACCCACTCTTTTATTTTCGAGTAGTTGGTATTCAAAATGTATTGTAACGTAATTTATAAACTATTAGAAGTAGAGACTTATCTCGCCTCGTCGGGTAAGATGTGGATTCAAATATCCCAGGACAGGAAGGAATGGTTTGGGAAAGGGGAAGTTCTTTGCTCAGCAGTGCTCACTATGGACGGATAAATAAACATGAATGACTAGCTGAAAATAATATTTTAATTCACAAACCTTTGTAATATTTCACTTCAATTTCGAAAGTACCATAGACAAACATTATGCTAGGTAGCGTCACCAAATAAAACTACCCCTGTTCATACGCCTATACCATCGCAGACGATGAAGTCTTTATTAAAACGTGAGAAAAACGTGAGGGAAACGTGAGAAAAATACGCCGGTCACACGTTTTATATGGAATGCTGTATTGGGCAAGAGACACACACTCGAGTTTTATCACGTGTCTTAGAAATATCATCTTTATCTATCGATATGTACAGTAGATCGCTGGTCGAAATTCGCCCACAAATATGTGTAGTCGACCAGAAAATCGGTTTGCTGCGCTAAGGTCGAATGTCGTCTGCACGTCAATTAGTTAGAAGGCTCATTTTTGCTTGTTATGCATTACGTTAATTTCTAACAATACCCTTAGCAAAATTTTCTTTAACTAGGAGCTGTCATCCAAAGTGGTAAAGCATTTTCTTGGTCGACTATGCTTTAGATTCACGTACTATATAGTTTTTTACAGTTATATATATAATTTTAATTCTTTCAACAACGACATTGGTATACTTGAAAATCAGTACAAATACTGTCGTCATGTCGTCACATTCGTGTAGTAAAATATATATGTGTGTGTGTGTGTAAACTGTTTTGTATTGGTGTGCGTGAGGTTTTATTTTTATAATTTAATGTATTAATAATGCATATTTTATAAAAGTATTATCAATTGCACACCACCTTTATATAAACTATAAATGTACCAAATTTCGTACTACCGCGCAATTTTCGTAAAATACTACCGAAAGTTTTGGCTTCACGTTATTAATGTATACATATCAAGTAAAACAGTGTCATACAATGAAAAACATTAAGGTGAAATGAAAGCCAAGTTCAATATTATATGTGCCTTGGTTATTGACTTCACCGTCAAAAGAAGTGAGATCTAAATGGATGCCCAAGTTCAGTGGTAGGACCAGAAATTTCTTTATAACTTCTTTTTTTTCCCCAGCTTTATATTATAGGTCTGATCTTCTTATGCACCTGTGACAAGAGTTTTTATTTTATTCTGAAATTTACGCTTAACAAGATAAACTATTATTTCTTCTTACAACTTAGGATACGTCAGAACTAACGCTTCAATATATTTATAGACTTTAATTTTTGACATTCTTTCGGTCTTTCTATCGTTTGAAAAGACCGAAAATTCTATTACTTCGTATAGAAATTATAAGTAAGACCAACATTTTCAACAGTGTTACAAGTATATAAAAAACAATTGTTTTAAATCTTTATGAGCATTTTTAGTCTGGTCTAGAGTTTATTTCTAGTTTTTTTGTATTCGTCACAAGACTATAGAACTTACAGAATGAATTCTAAAAGTGCAAGCAGTCCTTGCCACGTTTCTTCGGTGTAATATTACAACAACAAAATACAATTTATAAGTTGATTATTTAAATAATTTTATAAGATGTGCATAATACAACATCGTCTTACAGAAGTGAATGTTACCTTACAGAACGCCTGCAATGCGTAATAGTATATTGAGTGAATACGGCATTATATATTAAAGTGAACAGGCGTTTTTTTTTTAATATATAACTATATATCAAATTTATATGTCTGAGTAATGGCCGCGGCTAGGAAAGCTGAGCATTGATCACACAGACACTATGCATGATATACTACGAGATAGACTCTACATAGGTTATTTATATTTTATATTCTTTTTTTTTAACAATTACGAATAACCTTTTTAGAGTCTATCTCCTGATATTGCTTCGTGAAACGTGCGTTGAGGCACATCGGAAAGTCTTAAATAAGGTAGTGCTGTGATTTGGTGGCGAATTCGTCGGCTTATCTCAGGAACTACTGGTCCGATTTGAAAAACTATTTCACTGATAGATAGCCCATTTGTTAAGGAAAGGTATATTTGAAGGGTCCACAGAGTCCAGGTTTTGGTATTAATTTTAATTTAATAGCTCTACGCGTCCTTGAGCAAAAATGTCTTGACAGAAAGACAGACGGACAGAGGAACAACGAAGTGATGCCGCTTAAGCCATAACATTCATATTAAACTGTTGTGTTTATTTCTGGTAGGTAAGTGGCTCCAAAGTGTTGTATAAATATGATTCTTGATTAGTCAGGGGAGAGCAATGAAGACCTGCGTAAATGCCTATTAAGGATTTTCCAATGTCGCAATCATGAGTAGCAACAATTATGATATATAATTATATAATTTTAACTGAAAACGCTACCTCGCCATATTTATTTGCTCTCTCGCTCACTCAGACAATAAATAAAACTCGTCATTAAGAAATAATAAATTTCTTAATGGCGAGATTTATTTATTATTATTGAATAAGCATACTGCAAATTTGAAGAGTTTTTCTTAGGTATCTCACCTTTGAGCGATACACTTGATTGGACAAACTCCTGACGCCCGCAAAATGATTTTCGATATCATTTAGTCTTTTTCCTTCTGTCTCCGGTAAAATGAAGTACAAAACTAAACAGCCAGTTAAACTGTAATAAAAACGTTCTATTAATGTATTAACTACGTCAAATTAATTGGCAAAACTAGGATTTCACAAAAATGTTAAAGAATATGTAGTAAGTATACGTAACAAGATAAAAACCACGGATATAATCTTTTGATAATATATTAAGTCGACTAGAATAAAGATATTTAAATGTATCATATGTAAATTATCATATACGTTAAGCGAAAACTTTAGATACCAATCTACAAAAATTGCATGGACGGAGGAGTATGAAATTTGGCACAATTGTAGTTCATATAGAGGAAGGTGTGCGAATGCTTATATATTATTTTATAAAATGCAATATTAATATATTTTATTATTAAATAAAACCACACGCACACAAATCCCAAGCGATTTACACAATTTACACACACATGTATTAGATGATGTCAAAGCGTAATCGTGACAAGCTTATGTTATATTAATAGTCAAGTTTTATTTTTAATTAATAAGTGTACACATAAATAAATTTCAGCGAAGCGTCCGTTTGTAACGTCGAATTCAAATTCTGCAAATTTAATGTATGAGAATACATGGTTGGTACCTATAACTAAAATAAATATCTTTACTTTTGTATGCCTTTGGCAAGGCAGGTTTTTGTACAAAAATAATTAAACACTCGAAATTGCATCCAAATCGTAGTAACAATTAAAAATAAAAATATGGAATTATAAGTATAATAAATAATATATACCATACAACACCATAAAATCCATACGTCCCCCATATGCTTAAACTGTCAACCATGTTGATGTACATTTTGTTTGCGAGAAACCCAAAAATGTATCCAATGGCACTTGCTAAGCCCGCTGCCCCTGATCTGGTTTTTGCGCTGAATACCTAAGAAACAATATAAACAATCAAGTACGAGTAGGCAAAATTTATAATAACCACAGATAAATTTACACAAATATATTACTTAGTGCTTTCAAATAAAAAAAAAATCTACCAGGATTATCAGTGTTACCAGTTTATAATAATTAATATATTTTTTAAATAAAACTATGTAATAATTAAACGGCAGGAGAGACCAAGAACGTGTATTGCACTTTTACTTAAAAAATAAGATATATA
Source organism: Charaxes varanes (assembly GCA_024363005.1). Taxonomy (NCBI): domain Eukaryota; kingdom Metazoa; phylum Arthropoda; class Insecta; order Lepidoptera; family Nymphalidae; genus Charaxes; species Charaxes varanes. The sequence continues at coordinate 5,337,079 of JANCMC010004801.1, forward strand.
ATAAACCCTATAAGCAGGTCATTTTTTGCACTTCTTTTATGGGGTCACGTTAATTCTCGAAAATTGTATCCATAATATTTTGTATCCCCTTCTTGTCACTTATATTTAAAAAGAAGTTTAACTTCAACCGAGTAATCAGAGTCCTTCCTAATCCCCCATGAAATTCAAATTCAATCGTTTTTTTCTTCAGATTTTATGGCAATTTTTCGATATTTTCGAAATTTCCGTGACCCACGTGACCCTACAAATAGCCCTGCTTGAATAAAAAGAACTGTACCTAATATTTTTTAATTAGTTACTAATAAAAAGAAATATTAAGTATGGTAAATTATAGCTTTTTAATTTGTTATTTTTACCTCTCCAATAAGTATCCATGGAAGTAAGCGTATGCCAGTATGTGTGACTAAAGCCAGCAGCATAAGTAACGTTGTTGGGATCCATGAATAGGGATTATCCTGCGAGAAAAAAACAACATCTGCTTGATTATGATTTTATAAGGTATATCGTTTTATGGTGGTGTTATTAATGAAAACTGTAAAGTTATAGGGCTGTTGCACAATATGTAATAAACCAAAATGAATAAAAAGTATGAACAATTAAACAGATATCTTACGTTAGAGCCAATGCTGCTGTGTCCACCACCGATCGTCAGGTTACTTATTTCATCCACGGTATTGTTATTTAACACTTGATGCTGGAATCAAAGCAAAATATTACATAACGTTATTATAATAAACGGCTTTTAAAAACTCATGTTTATGGTAGGCGTTTGTCTGACTAAGGCATCATGCGGGTTACCTAAGCATTGATCAAAAGCATGGCACGATTAAGATTTACCTCCTGTGGGTCTAGCACGAACATTTTCATCCTAAGTAAAGTCGACTTGACTTTTTTGGGGTCAAAATGTTCGTGCTAGGCCCACTGAACAATGTTCTCTCCGCGATACCGCTTCGTAGCGGGCTCATGAGGCCCTTGGAAAATAGTCGGATAAATCCTATATATCATATGCGTTAAAAAAGCCGTTATAATAACTATGAATTCTATCCACGAAAGTCGAGTCAAAAGTAAAAATTTAAGAACTTATAAATTTTGATTAAAGCTATACGATTTATTTAAGGGATTTAAATCATTTTTGTTTTTTTTTTTTTTAAATAATTACATAATTTTAATTCATTGAACTGATAGAAAGTCAATTCCTTCTATGGTACATATATTCTTCTTATTACGCTTAGTCATTAACAATACTTAACATTTCAAACGTTAAACGTAAAAACGAATATTTTACAGACATTATTTCAACACATAATGTTAATTACGATGTTAAATAATAAACTTTACTTAAATCAGTTATTAAAAACTTTCACCATAATATTATATAATGCATTATAGGAAAACAATAAATATGTACTTTAAAACTTCATTTTTAATAAGCTTGCAATACCCTACTCCTGGGAGAAAGCCTCTCCCCTCTTAGACAAATCTTTTCTATCCTGGGCTACCCCCATCCACATCTTTCCCGCAAAGACATCCAGGTCGGTGGCCGTTGCTGATGCCATTAAGACATAGCGTTGGCCCAACTTTGCGGGTGCATTCTTTCCACTTTCCCCACCCATTCCCATTCCACTTGAATACTTACGGTCTTAAAATAGCCATCGTATCCAGCAACCAACAGGCAACATATTCCGGCAGCTCCCGTAGAGAAAAATGTTAAGGGCCTTTTTCCTGTGTAGTGGACCAACAGAACGCAAGTACCTGATCCTATTATTTGTAAGATGCCTAAAAGAAGGGTAGCGTAGTATTTGTCCATGGGCGCCTCTAACATTTGGAATATTGATACAGCGTAAGTCTGGAATTAATAAATAATTGACTATAAGTACTTTTAGGGTATTTACAAAGAAAAACAAACAACAGTTAGCTTATTGTACTGTTATTTTTTTTATGTTACAATGGGCACAGGAGTAGGCGTTTCACAGAAGTGACTACCGACGCTCATGGACATCTGCACCACTAGAAGGCATGCAGATGCGTTGCCGATCTTTAATGACGAGATTAGGCCACCGGGACGTCTCACAAACTATACGAAACGCGACAACAATTCCATCGCTTGACGTGACAGCATTGCCACCATTTCACGCCAATTTTGTGTGAGAAAGAGGTGCTGGTACCTGGACATGCTGGCCGAATTCGGCTGCAGACCAAAAAGAGAGCAAGAGTGCGTGGGGCTACCTCTAATCGAGTTAAAATTTAAAAAAGTGAACGCAAAAATATATACCTGTAAGGTTGTCATGCCACTGAAATGACCTACAAAGAAACTGTAGGATACAAGAAAATACGGCACCAGAAAACTTCTATCCAAGTACTGGGATACTTTATCTCTGAATGTTTCTCCTTGATCTTCTATTTCAACTGAAATTGGTAACAATAAATATATTACACATAATATATCAAATTAGAATCTTTTCACTTTTGGTAAATGCAGCCATTTTTTTTCATTTTCATTGTGTATTTTTGTTTTTTGGTCTTAATACGTATGAAGTCTAGCTTCTGAGGTAATCCTCGATTATTCGATTATAGTTACGCTTTTAGTGGAAATATGAGGGTAGAGGGGGAGGATTTTTATTTATTTTTTTATTACAAGGGACAAACGAGCTGGTGGTTCATCACCTAAGTGACTACCGATGCCGTCAGAAGGCTGGCAGATGCGTTGCCACCTCTCTCTCAACTCTCACAAACCGGATGAAAGTGACAACAATATCATCACTTGAGGTGACAGTATTGTCACCACTTTACGCCTATCTTATATAAGAAAAAGGTACTGGTGCCAGCACGCGTTAGCCTACTTCGGTAGTGGACCAAAAGGAGCGCAAGTGTGGCGCTACCTCTAATAAGAAAAACAGATACGAGTAAAGGAAGGGATGGAGTAAAAGGAAGGATATAACGGTAGATGAAAAGGAGAAAAGGGATGCGTATACTATTATCACGGACCTTCTAGGGCGAGTGATCATAGCAGCCATGGTGGTCCAGGTTCGCGTATCCATAGTGGATCTAACCAGTTATCGGACAGATAAAAAGGTCCAGAGCCCCTGAAGACAGATTGGTGTACAAGAACTAAAATCAGTTTTTACACTAGATATTTAAAGGGTTCTATAAATAAATTGTAAAAGTTGTACTGTTGATTTCACGGATAAGGATATGGACATTAAATTTAGTTATTCCAGTTATAAAAAAATCCCATGGTTTACCTTTTTTTGTTTTAAATAAGGCTTGTATATCTCTAAGTTCTTCTTCAACTGCTTGCGAATTTGTCCAACCTCGTAACCATTGCAAACTCTGGAAATGATTTATAATATTTATTAACTCATGCTATGTTTAAGGCTTTATTATTTATATGTTCCGGTAAAATTATTCATTTAATAAATGATAAGGCTCAGTCGAAAAAATACCATTGAAAACAAAAATATATAAAATCCAGTCGTTGTTCGTTAGGCTCCGTAAAATTCAAAAAGCACTGAACCATTTTGAATTTTATTTACTTCGTTGTATTTTTTGTATTTCCGGGAAGGTTTAAAAGAAAAGATAGGAGGTAGAAATCAAAAGATTATTTAAAAGTACAAATAATTAGTTCGGTTCATGGACAGATGATTTGGTGATTACTTCAAATAGGCGATGTTCATACTTAAAGCTTTAGACTGACACGCCATGTCAAATTCATAAATCATTCGGCCACTGTCATGTCTTGTGGACAAACTAATTGGTTGTGGTAAATTAGTTAAGAGTAAACGAGCCAAAATTCGGACAAAACAGCGTCTGCCGGGTCCGCTAGTATACTATAAAATATAAATATATATACACGACTATGTGACACACGAACGTCTTTTCGTAAGGTAGACAACTTAATGCCTGTGGTATAGGTAACAGACGTCAGTTATAAAAATTTTTTTTTTGTAGAAATATATAAATATAAACATACAGATAATACACTCAGATTCGAATCCACGACCCCCGGAGCGGAACACAGTGTTACCGCCTACTGCACCAACGGGCCAGTCAATTAAAATGGAAGGTAAATGTCGAAAATTTTGAAGTAAAGGCTTGGTTCTAATAAGTCTAGCTAGACTTATTAGAATACTAGATCTTACTATCAATGGTACAGAATTTCGCTTCATTAATTCTTTCCATGTCATCAACAGAGCGAAGGAGACTAATATATGGGCTTCTTTAGTTTGTCTATTAGAGTTTATAGTAAACATTTAAAAGGAAGCTGGTAATTTTTGACTCGAATTTCTTAAAAAATTAAGCATAGCAACGGAGAATCCTGCACACAATAAACTCGCAATTACACATATTGTCATTCGTGGTTTGGTCTGCCATCTATAACACAAAGTCAACAATGTAGGATGATTTACTTACAAAAGGACTCAGGTAAAAGTCCTCGGGACATCGAGGTTCCTGCAAGAAGTTATGAAGAAGCCCCAGCGGATTCTCAACTTCTGGCAGGAGCAGGGCTGGATGGATTAAACACCCACCAGCCCCCCTCACGCAAAATGATCACCATACAGTGACTAAGTGCGGAAAATGCTGCCCACGATGAAGAAGACCACCAGGAAGTTCGCCAATGCGTTGGTGGCCTTTAAAGAGGCGTTTAGGCCGTTGGGAACTCTCAAAAACCGAAAAATACGAGACAACAATACCATCACTTGATGTTACGGCGTTGACGTCATATCACGCCGATGTTACGTGATAATGAGATACTGGTACCCGGACGCGTCGGTCCAGTACGGCTACAGACCAAAAGGATTACCAGCTATCTCCAATTAGATAACTAGATAGGAGTTAAAGGAAAAAAGGAAAGAGTATAAGGATACATAGGGGAGTGATATTAGCAGCTAGGGTAGTCTGGGGTCACGTACTCGTAGTGGATCTGACCAGTTGTCGGACAGATGAAAAGGAAGGTCCACCTCTTGGACAAGAGATCCGTCTTCAATGTATTCTATACAATATTAGATACAATTTTACTGGTAGGTAAATTAGTTTACACTAGGATTAGTCCAATAAGATTTGAAGTGATCGGTCTTATAAGCATTTTGGATTGGAATAGTTTTCGGTTATAATGTTCATAATTATATATCTAATATAATCATCTATCTCGTTTTATGTATAGTTTGTATACAATAATTTTCTAGCTTTTTGGCTACCTATGACAGTTACCTTGTGAATTAAATTTAAGGTTGCTTTAGAATTTAAAGTGTTATTCGATAAATGACAAAGATAAAGTTAATATAAGAGTTGTAGAAAATAAACTTACGTAACCACGGTGAAGAGCCCAACCGAGTCCAACAGGGAACAAAATTAGAGTTGAAAATCCAATTGCCCATCCAAGTAGATCAGCAAACAACGGGAAGACATAATCTTCATAGCCAGGTGGCTTCCAATTGGCGAAAACGAATGCCAGCACACTCTGAAAATTTCACCCTCAAATTTAAATTCAACTTTTATAGGGGGGATTACAGTAATAGAATAAAAGTTTTTCTGCAAAATGTAATTTGAGGAGCGCTTTCATATTGTAAAGTCAATATCAAAGAAAGTACCTAATTAGGGTATTCTCTTTGAGAAACTGTCGCTGATTTGAGGGTAATAATATTGAGATCACATACTTTGATGCTTTATCTTCCAATTGAGTGCATATTTATATCGTCCCTGTAAAATAGATTCAATTTTAGCGTGATGAAATATAACCTCGATAATTGGGCTTTCCAACACTAAAACAATGTTTCAAATCGGACCAGTAGTTCCTGAGATTAGCGCATTCTAGCAAACAAACAAACAAACTCTTCAGCTTTATATTTTAGTATAGATATAAATAAAATTAAGGGTATGTTTGTAACGTCGAAATTAGTTTTTTCCCAATTGAAAAAATGCAAGTTAAAAAATTTTTGTCCGTCTGTCTGTTTGTTCCGGGAAATTTCCGAAACGGCTGGATCGATTTAGACGGGAACTTTTACTGATAGATGGCTGATTTTGCAAGGAATAACATAGGCTTCTTTGTTTTTAGCTAAATAATTAGGGTTCGGCATTAATAAAATAAAAACCTTACAATTTAAGTCACTGATTTTACATGGGTGAAATCGAGGGTTACAGCTAATATTTAAATATATATTGATATTTAGCTTTTCTAGAAACTGTTTGCCTCGCACAATTTCTCTCTGGAATCACTTGCCAGCTTCGGTAATTCCGAACAGATACGATGTAGGGACCTTCAAGAAAAGCGCAAACTCATTTCTCAAAGGCCGGCAACGCATCTGCGGGCCCTCTGGTGTTGCAGTTGTCCATGGGCGTCGGTAGTCACTTAGGCGAACCGCGTGCCCGTTTGCCCCTTGTTCTATAAAAAAAAATTTAGATATGATCTTTTTAATAAAAAATAGAATTAAAGGTGCGATATCTTTTCGCTGACGCAGACGCCCTTTACCTTAACATTACTCGCCTTACCTTTAGGTTTACTTACCTTACCCTTACTTCCTTACCTTTGCATTTACCTCCATCAATGATGACACGCTGGAGATGGGGACAAGGTTGTAGACCTCTTTGCTCGGACGAACATTAGCGTAATAAGACCGGTGCCAATCTGTAAAAAATAAAAATAAAAGGCTGCCTTTACGGTGTCGTCGCGCCATCGTGCTGGTGGTCTGCCTATGCTTCTATGTCCTGTGCGCGGTTGCCTTATCTATCTTAAATTACAGATTGTCATTTTAGGCGTGCAAGTAATAAAAATGCAAGTGGGAATGAGGGCTAAATATCCTATATACCACCTTGATGTCCTAAAGTCTACAACCGTGCGATTCTCTAGAAGCTTCTTACCTCGCACAATTCCCCTGTGGAATCAGTTGCCGGCTCCGGTATTTGCGAACGGCTAGGACTTAGGGACCTTCTAGAAAAGAGCATACTCCGGCCGGCTCCAGTGTTGCAGTTGTCCACGGGCGTCGGTAGTCACTTAGGTGAGTACCAGCTGCTTGCCTCTTGTTATATTAAAAAAATCATTCAAGAAGTTAGTTCAACGGCGCCGTTTAGTAAAGAGGCTAGGCTGTTAATTGAATGACTGATCAAGTTAGTTGGCTACGACATATATAAATGCGAAAGGTCTCCTGACGCGAAATTTCGAATACAGCGGGACGTATAAAGATGAAACAGACACACGAAGACAGGGAGCTACTTTATAATTAGTAGACATCCTAAGCTAAGGGATTTTTCTAAAAGGCCAGATTTGGCAGGTCAAAGGAGAAATTTAATTTTATGCGGACTCATTCCCGTGAAAAAGCTAGTCTAAGCTAATATCGACACCTCCCACGTAAGTTGTTGTAAACCCAAATTCCCAGCTTTACAGTAGAGCGTTACAAAGAGGTGAATCGTAATATAATAGTCACTGTTTAATATAAACTAAAACACTGTTTAATTAATAAAAAAATAAAAACACTGTTTAATTAGAGGTAGCGCCATGCTTGTAGCCGAATTGGGCCGGTGTGTCCAGGTACTAGTACCTTTTTCTCACTTGAGATCGGCGTGAAGTGCCGGCAGTGCTGTCACGTCTAGTGATGGTGTTGTTGTCGCGTTTCGTTCGGTTTGTGAGACTTCCCGGTGGCCTAAACACTTAAGTATCAAATAGGAATAGAACTTGACGGGCACAGGAGGAGGCTACCTATCCAGAGATCGCTGAGTTTGAATAGGTGATCCATTCTAACACTGGTTCTCAAATATTCGACCTCCTACGTCATTCGGAACGCACGTAAAACAGTGAGTTCCGATTAATGTCACTGAATGATATTAGTCGCGAGATTGTGGAGATTGGGGGGTTCCTGGGATTACGTCAGACGGCATTCTGTCATCTTAAGTTGCCACAGCCACATCCTCTGTAATTTGAACGGACCCTAGTACTAGACCGGAATAAGGCTAGAAGAAGAAGGATTTGACTTTATCCTGTCCAATCTTCGGTTTAACAAAATTTGATGGAAGTTCTGAACTAGACGTCTCTTCTACAATATAATACAAGTTCTTTAAGCCCCGAAAACGGAGTTGGGGTACAGCTGCTGTATGTATGGCATGCGCCATATCGCGTGACGCCGCTCTGGTGCTAATATTCTCACGCATCACTCCGACATCACACGCAATGTTCCCCCCCATGAATGATAATTGTTATTTGGTCGTCGCTTACAGAAAGATCACAGGAAGATATAGTTCTTGCATATTCAATTCAACTGTATTTTTTTAAAATGTTTTCTAATTAAAGAACATTCGACTGGGTGAACCGTTTTTGACATCAATCTCATAGATCAAGGTACGCTGCGAGCACTACTCAGTGCTCGCGCCGGTGATGAAAATGTTCCGGTATACACTGCCAGTATACTGTCGCAGTAACCTCTGGAAATATATGACGTCATAAATAGACGCCATTTTTGTATTTTGAGCACTGGCGCTTTCGAGCTCCAGACTGGATCAAAACGGTTCGAGGTTTTGTAAAATTGAAAAAGTGAAAATGGAAAAATTGAATGGGAATGTCAGTATACAGTACTGCGTTCCGTTTTAAACTGTAACCAGTATAGAGAACGAATATCTTTACAGTATACATTATTGACGTAACAGCTTACAGTGCCCGCAGTGTATATCGGAACACACGCTAAGATATTATTATCATAATACCTGGTAAAGTAAGGATTTATGGCTTACAAGCTTTACTGTGTTTTCTTGTATAATGAAACTAAGGTATAATTAAGGTATTCTAACTAACTGAGATGACACAGCGAACCATGCTAAATCTAAAAGGTTTTGGAAATTAAAAGGCGCAACTTCCCGTAATGCCGTTTCAGACTAGTTTGGCTTGAAGCTTGGTCAGATGCCCACCTTCTTGGTCCATCCATATATTCTTAGGACATCTAACTGGTTGTTGACCAACCCAACGCGTCTAAAGCAGTTTTCACTTCTATCTATCTATAGGCCTTTAATCCCATAGATTTTATAGACGATGGTTTTTTATAATATGTATTGCATACTAAGGAGGCGTTCAAGTATTATGTTACGCATGTGCATAAATACATTTTAGTCAAAATAAGATCATATTCTTAACAAAAACAAAATCACTGAAAAGATTTATAACAAGGCTTGCCTACTTGGGACATCTTTTCCCAATTTTTTATGTAAATAAAAAAAAAAACACAATTACTACGTAACGCTTTGCTCGACCCTTCCCTTCTAGTCTTGTAACGCAACGTGACATTTTGCGAGACCCCCTCCCCCAAATTGCGTTACGTAATACTAGAAAGACCCTAAGAAAGGATACGATTTTTCTTTATTTCTTATTATTTTTTATATTACAAGGGGTAAACGAGCAGGTAGCCTAATCGACCAACGACGCCCATGGACATCTGGAACCACCAGAAGACTCGCATATGCGTTGCCGTCCTTAAAAGAGGGGTTTAGACTACCAGGAAGTCTTACAAATCGAACGAAACGCTGAAATAATACCATACCACCACTTCACGCCCATCCCATGTGAGGAAAAGGTACTAGTGGACGCGCTGGCCCAATTTGACTGCAGAACAAAAGGACTGCAAACGTGGCGCTACCTCTAATTAGAGAAATAGATAAGGTACAGGAAAGGATGAAGTAAAAGGATATATCCTTATAGGTAGATGGAAAGAAGAAAAAGGGGTGAGGATACTATTGTCACAAATGGTATGGGGGATGTGACTATAGCAGCTAGGGTAGTCCGGGGTCGCGTCTCCTTTGTGGATCTGCCCATACCTCTTCAAATACCAATAAATTTAAGCAGTCTAATTACTGTGGCTTCTCTTCGATCCAACCCTTTTATTACTACTGCTGGTACCCGGACGCGCCGGCCCAATTCGGCTACAAGCGTGGCGCTACCTCTAATAATATCTTGTATCTTGTAGCATAATCTTGTATCTTGTAGCATAATTTTATTAAAAACACAAAATTTTCTACACATGGATGTATGTTTTACCCTCTTTCATGGAAAAACTACTGAATAGATTTAAAAAAAATACATTAATATAGTTTCTAAATCAGAATAATACGCATAAGACATTGAGTGAATTATCCAAAATAAAACTATAAATGTCAAGTAACTGGGAAACTTTCTGACTGGGAAAATTCTGTCATGTGCGATTTATTCTGGCGTAAGCTGCAAAAACCGTGACGAGTTACACATACTATATAGTGTATGAAGGAAATGTTTATCTTAAATATATGTACAAAAAATCGGCGACAGTATATATCTATCTTTCATGATTAAGCCACTATTGACAAAATAGTGAATCATTTTGGAACGGGAAAGGGAAAGGAAACGGAAACAGAGTCAATATTATAGGATAATAGAATAAAGTACATAAATAATCCATCGTTCGAGCTGGACAGCGTCTTTTTCTCGACGGTTGTCATGATTATGTTTTACCATCATCCAATAACAAAATGTATGTACATGTTGTGTAAAGTCGTTAACATTGGTGTGGCGATAGGTTTTATTTTAATAATTTAATATATTTATAATGAATATATTATATTTGTCTGCTAACTGCTAGAATATCTCTCAGATGGAAGAATTTTCTCCTACCTACTTGACATTTATCGTTATATTTTGGACAATTTACACAATATCTTTATAATTTATAGCCTATGTGTTATTCTCATATATAAACTACAATATTGTAAATGTTTAGTAAAATCCATGTAGTAGTTTTTCCGTGAACGAGCGTCAAACATACATACTTCTCTCCATCCATACATCCCTACATCCATACTTTCATACATCCATACATCTATACATCCATATGTACAAACTTTCGCGTGTATAATGTCGCGTTTCGTTCGGTTTGTGAGACTTCTCGGTGGCCCAAACTCGTCATTAAAGGCCGGCAACGCATCTGCTAGCATCCTGCAGATCTCCATGGGCGTCGGTAGGCACTTGGGTGCGTGCTGCCTGCTCGTTTGGCCCTTGTAAAATAAAAAAAAAAATTCTAGTACCGAGTACCCTCCTTAAGTATTGTAACTGACACCTGTATATATATTTATTTGTTAAATTCGCCCAACTCACTTCTGATCATCAGGGAAGTACAGCAGTGCCAAAAGGCTGGGCTCCATGAAGGCCGTCTCAGCGGCTATGAAGGCCTGCTGCGAGTGCGAGTGCGCTTCGAGGAGGTCGCCTTGCACCAGCAGCTCTTTGGCCTTGTGGATGCTGAGGACCGCGTGGTTGATGGACGCGCCCACCTCGTCGTTAATCACTATGTTGGATATTTCACCTGCAATAGATAACAAACAATAATAAACGCATACATAACCCACAAACTAACAGTTAAATAATTTAAATATTGTAATGCGAGTTTATTTCGTAATAATAATAATGTAAAAATTTTTAAAAAAGTTATGGAAGAGCGGGGCCACCAGTACTTGTAGCGATACCAGTAACTTATAAGGATGGTCCGAATTTCTGTAAATAGTTTAGAAATATTTAGTTGATGAATTAGACATTTTTATTTTTTATTTTATTTTTACAGGACTATATGACACATGGACGTCTGTTCCTAAGGTAGACAACTTAATACCTGTCTTTAACAGACGGCTGTTATACGCAAATACTTTTTTTGTGGAAATACACTGAGATGAAGGCCGTGATTGCAGTTACTGTAATAACACGGTGCTATTATATCGCATTAATATTCTATAATATTAGATGTGCCCGCGACTTCTTTCGTGTGAAATTAGGTAAAAAAACAACTTTAGCGTGACTATATGTAGCCTATAGCCTTCTTCGATAAATGGTCTATCTAACACTGAAAGAATTTTTCAAATCAGACCAGCAGTTCCTGAGATTAGCGTGCTTAAGCAAACAAACAAACTCTTCAGCTTTATATACTAGTATAGATATAGAAAGGTCTTGTGCTGGTGTGCACATTATTCCACCTCCTCCATAGTGGGCTGTGCAATCTATACACCAATGTGCTGAGGGGAAGTTGGTGCTGCTCACTGATCTACTCATCAATGTGGCGACACGCCCACGAATGTTATATATGTTTACTAGGAATCTCTAAATTTCATCGATCGTGGGATTCATGCGAAAGCCATGATGAATTGAATTGATGTTTATTTGCAATCCACTTTCTTTTCTGTTATTTATTTCAATTTCCTTAACACTAGTATAGTTAAATTATATTCAGAAATTATCAGTGTGACCTTAAGGCTGCTACCTCACCGAGACGTCATAACAACGTCACTGGCCACATAGTATGGATATCTGCGGATGTGAGTAGCCAGTAGTAATCGTGGCCACCTTTCTAACTTGACGACGTCACCAAACCGGCGCAAGTGAGTTACCGGTCCTAAATTTTAATATGAATTGTTTGGATACCTTACCGGCGAAGTCGCCATGGCGTCTCGGTGAGACTCTATAAACTATATTGTTAGCGCCTGTGAAAAATATAATAGCAAATATATTTAACTTTGTAATCATTCTCGTTAAAACGCAAATGTGAAGATTCCAGGCTCCTGTAAAAAAATATTTTACTTATAAACTTATTACTTACGATATACGATTTTTATTTAGATTACTATCCATCAGATATATCCCGAAAAGAGCTTTATTCTCAGTCAGAATGAAAAAAAATGCTTTTCAATTAAATTTAATACTTTCTGAAAACGTGCATTCTATACAGGATGTATCTGACATCGTATCGGATACGCATCACATGGGTTCGGTACATGATTCTATACTCCCCAGTGGTGAAATTTTTTGTCGGCTTCTTCATGAATTGTAATTTTTTTTTAACTTTTTTTAAACTGAATACTGTATAATATCATTATTACTACCTAATGAAATGCGCTTTTCAATCAGAAATATATTTCTTCAATGTTTTCACATCAAACCGTCATGTAAATAAAACTTAAAATTTCTTCGATCAATTGTTTTTGCATGTCGGCGCGGCGTTTGCATCAAAGGAGCCGCGACGTGTTCAGATCTTCACTGAACGCGTAAAGTTTTAAGTGCTAGTTGTGCTGTGGGCTAGTTGCACTAAATGCTAGCTATTCTGTATTAGTGACGGGTCGGAGAATACGTCGGTATCGCTTTCAGACAGCCTCTATAACTCGCCATTGTTTCTCCACTGTACAACTCCACTCTATTTATAGAATTATTTTTTTCATTCGTGTAAGCATTTCATATGGACCACAGACACATCGAGAATATAACAAAACATGTAGGAAGTGTTTATACGATTTAAGCCACTATGTGTTTGTAGGATTGTGCTCTCCTTTCGCTTTCAACCATCAGTCTTCGCCGGACACTTGAGTTTTGTGGTCATGTTTCCAGGAACTAAGGATCTCGATAAACTTGTCGTCACATACACGGTAGAGGGTAAAAGGCCGCTTGGACGGAGCCCAAGATGTTGGTGAGACCAGAAGAGGGAAGCTGCATAAACGTGCGTTAATGACGCACTACGCACGTCAGAAGACACAAAGATCTATGATGCACTACTAATCTGGTATGGTGGTGCAACATGGTACGAAGGAAGTTATCAGGCAGGAGTCACGACCCTCAGCATTGAGGAGTCGACTCAGGGAGAGTATTTATAGCATCGTCCCTATTAGAGGTCATTCAAGTGTGTATTTTTAAACTAGCATATAAATAAAATTTTACGGATGTAAATAACGTAGGGGTATATGAAAGCACCCAAAGGCGAAATGGTTAATTAATTTTCTATAATATCCCGCAGTACGGATATTTGTAGACCTCATTCATTTGATCAGATGGAGAAATCCGCTTCACAGGCGAGCGCTTGTAATTGAGTCGAAAAGTTATGGTTGATTGGAAACGTTCATCGATGGCCTGCCTATATATATATAATCAATTGAGTCAATTAATTTATGAAAAAATACTTCCGGTATGCCGGAATTTTCCCGTCAACCCTCTTCTTATACTTGGCATTATCCTGGTCTAATACCAGGGTATTTTTTGTAGCCTGGACAATGGAATTGGGGGACTGTAATATTTCTCCTAGCTTATTTTTATTAATAAAGAATAATAAAAATAAAGCTTTGATGATCCAGAAGAGGTTATTGGGTAAAGACTCAATATTAACTGCGTGCTGTTTCGCCCCGCTTACAACAGGACCCTAAACTTGCAATGCAGTTGCAATCATAATATCATTGAATTGTAGATTAAAATTTTCACTTTCTGTATATCGTCTTAGTATATGTAATATAAACATAAAACATATTTTTCATATAAACGTATTTTTTGCCCAGAAGTCATATTAATTTTCATATGTAAATCTTAATTATAAGGTAGCGAATCCGGCAGACGATGTCCTGCACTCACGTTGGGTAACTTACTCTTTACTGCATTCTATTATCCTATAATATTATTCCACTCCGTTCCGTTCCGCTAAGTAAATATACAAACCTTGTCATAACAACAACGAACACAACAAAAATATTCAATTTTGGTGCAGTTGTTCGGAAGATATCTGCGTACATATATTTTGGAAACTCATTTTTATTTATATATATAATTTCGATCGAAGCATCTGTTTTAAACGATATTCAGTGTTTTACATCCTCTTTGACGATATTTGCAGCATGCATTCTATCAAAGTGATGTCAAACGCCATAAGGTTTAATTAATAAAGTTCAAATTGTTAATAGTTAGTTACAGTAAAGTTACATCAGAAATAATTTAATGTGATGGTTAAGTATTGATCATTTTCTAATTTTCTTGATTTTTTCTTCCATAAGAACGTCGTGATTAAGGGAAATAGGGACTTATTTTCATACATATAGATGACCTATTTAAGTAAAACCAAGGATATAGATAACACAAATTAAACAACAATTAATCGTATGACATAAAATAACCTATAAGAGCTCTATCATATTGGTAGAGTGGCTTAAAAGTTAGTTTCTAATTTATAGACGTTCTCTTTGCTGCTTTAATAGAACAATAAATAGCTATCACAAATTTTACTATTAAGACGAATAATGCTGGAGCCTGACATAGCTCAAAGTGTTTGTACATATTTGTCCTTGAAGAATACAAAGTTCTACAAAGCTTTGCGCAGCTACGCAAAGTCCATGGCTGGGACCTTCAGGTGGTAAACATGAAGAATTCTCAGTCGAAAAAGTTCTTGATCGAAGAATTAAAAATGGAAAAGTGGAGTATTTATTAAAATGGAAAGGTTACTCTGAGTATGTTTTAAATTTAATTCTTTCTAATTTGTTTTCTGAATATATATTTGTTTTTAGATTTCGTTCAGTCTTAAAATGCACGCCACTCCAAAGTATTCACATATATGAAAAAAAATGGTCTGTAGAAGCAAAACATGCAATCTCGTCAATATCATTGGATTTTTAGTCATCGCTGGACACACAAGCATTGCAATTAATATTTACTTTCACGTATTATAATGGAATTTAATGGAAGGGCGTGCATGTTTAGACTACACACTATCAAGATATATTTTTATTAAATGGATTGTGAATTTCTAGTGAAGATAACACTTGGGAACCAGAGGATAACTTAGACTGCCCTGAACTGATCTCTGCTTATGAGGAGGCACGTCTGAAGAGGGAAAGAGAGTTAGCTGTACCAGCTGAAGAGGAGAATCAACCTACAAGAAAAAGAGCTAAACGAGGCGAAAAAAAGAAGAAGGTTGAGGTAAAGTTTTTATAGGCTTCATGCAGATTTATTTATCAAACATAGCTTTAATTTAAATTAAAAATGTACCTGCTTTTACAATAATGACAAATAGTAATAACTTACATTGATTATTGTTAAACTGTAGTAGTTATATGTTAAAGGACTAAATTTTTTTTTTTTTTTAATTTATACACAGTAAAGATCTTGAAAATAAAAGTCTTCATTTTGACATTTCAGGAAATAGAAAAACCTCGAGGGCTGGCACGAGGTCTTCAACCAGAGAAGATATTAGCTGGTCAATTATTTCATGGCACACTCTACTTTTTGGTTAAATGGTATATTATTTATTATTAAAAAGTGCCTGGGACTTGCAAGGCAGATGGAGATTTAAGAGTACTCTTTATACTGGCCATTAACACTCACCTTCACATGCAGTGCTTCTGCCCCTGCCTTGCCATATCTGGTATGATCATACTATTTCTGCTGCTTTAGATGTCCTTTCTAATGCAGCACTAATGCAACTTATGATAGTTCTTGACAAGCCAAGGTTTAATTAGATGTAATGCCACGCTTCAGTCTTCTTGGTTTGTATCTGAATTGGTGAATTGGGCCGGGGTGTCTGGGTACCAGTACCTCTTTCTCACACAAGAAATGACAGCAATACTGTCATGCCAAGTGACAGTTGTTGTCGCGTTTTGTAGGTTTGTGAGACTTTCTGGTGGCTTAATCTTGTCATTAAAGGGCACCAAAGTATCTGCTAGCCTTCTGGTGGTGGATGTCCTTGGACGACGGTAGTCACTTATATGAACCACCTGCTTGTTTGCCCCTTGTAACATAAAAAAGGTGTTTTAGTAGTTTGTACAGGGATTTTACTGGTATAACTCTCGCTCTCACCTCATCCATGTATAAGCTGGCTTTGCATCCGCTTTCGGTACGCTCACTCATTGGGTCAAACTATCTTAGGTTTTAGGGTTCCATAGTTTTATAAGGAGTTTTCTCTGCCCATTAATCTGTCCCTTAACAAGAGGTACCCCCCCCTAGGATTTCCAAACTATTAGATGTAGAGACTTGAAATTTTCCATGTTGATAGGACATGCTAAAATGTCATTGGAAAGAATATTTTGAATGAAATGGACAAAAACTCTTGAAGTTATTTCACAAATACCTTTATCGGATTATTTATATACTTATATACTACAAATTATTTATTGATTTGTATTTCAGTAGAGTACATTATCATAAAAATGGCTCCTCTTCCTTAGTCATTCACTCTTGACAGAGTCGTTATGGTTTATGACTCTGCATTTTCTTTGGCTAAAACAGCCCCTGCAATGCGCCTCCACTACTTCTTCTCCTTCTTTTCCATGGGCTGATTTCCGCACTTAGTCAATGAATGATGACCATTGTGCGTGAGCGCCTCCACTTATTTCAGTATTCAGTGTATCGGAAACTGAAAAATGCATATGCACTTCTTTTTACTGCCATTAAAGTTTTAAATTAGCTGCAATTTAGTATTATAAATTAATTTGTCAAAAGATGATTATACTCAGGTTCATTTACGCATTAAGCTTATGGAAAGTCAATGCCCCTTATATTTTGTATTAAACTGTGATTAAACAGGTCTACCTGTTTAATCGAAGTTGATGCTACAGTGCAAAATTTATTTAGGGCATTTCTTAGACATGCTTACATGTTCATACAAACTAAATTAAATTGGACTTTGACGCTATAAATGCAAAACCTAAGAGTTGCATACCTAACATTGGATTATGTCCTGTACCATAAAGAGACTAGTAGCAAAGGTGTGCAGCTAAAAATACATTTCAAATCAAATGATTTTTTTATTAAAATTTTGAATCATAATATTGAGCATTCTGGAGATAACTTTTTATTTTAATTAAAATTTTTCCTTAATCAGGCACAACTGCACAGAAATGGATGTGGTGCTGGGGCATGAATTAGGACAGACTTACCCAGACTTTGTGATCAACTACTACGAGCAATGTGCTCCGTTTAGCGTGAGGCATCCCGTTGGAAAAGTGGCCAGACCAGCCCCAGAGGTAAGATTTCAATAATATGTTACTCCTAGACGTAATCGGATGAGGAGGTCATAGCCTAATCAGTGGTTGGCACTTGAGTCGATCTTGGACAGGGCAATAGATGGTTGACCCATTGTAATGCTGGTTTCTAATATCCAACCTCATGTGTTTCGAGGGGCACTTAAAACAGTGGGTCCCGATTAATGTCACCGAGTGATATTGGTTGTAGGGTTCCGGGGATGACGATAACCAGTAGTCAGTCTGTCATCTTAACTCGCCCCATAGCCACATCCACTGCCATTTTAGCGAATCCTGGTACTAGACCAAGATAACGCTCTACATATAGGATGCTTATAATAAAATCTGAATGCTAAAGAAGTAAAATGAAGGAATTTTAATATTGAACTATGTTTGGTTTCAGTTACCACCGTTGGATGGTGGAGTCCCAAATCTCACTCTGCCCATAGCCATGTCCAGCGACACCTTAGTGGATACTGGTAAGATAAATCTATTCTTCTAATCTATTGAGATATCTGTGTGTGACTGATAAAGTTCGAGATTGATAAATATATAGATATTTACTAGATGCTTACCCGCGACTTCTTCCGTTTAAAATAAACTTGCCAGAGCCCTTAGATCTGCTTAATCGTCCAACTTTATCGCTTTTCCCCGTCCGTATCGAAAACTTCGTTCTTAGCAGGTGTCTCCTAACTCTAAATTACCTCCTTGCCTAATTTTTGTGCGTCCCGTGGTTTTCGAGATCTCACTTTATTTATAGATTTAATAGTGTTTTTAACATACTGTTTTGGTATAAAAAGGAACATTGTGATTTAGTCTTGTAAAAAATTTAATTATACTCTTTTTGTGCTTCTCATTATATACCATTTTTTGAACAATGCTATTACGTAATATACTAAGCTAATTAATAAAAAGCATTATATTTTTATTTTTGAAGTAATAATAACTTTTTTTTTAATCAGGCCCACTGCTGGGTCTGGGTCTTATCCTTTGGTAACTTAAATCTATTAACATTTTATTTGATATAATTATAAATGATGTATAAAGCATGAAAATATATAATAAGTAATTAATATGTGAAGCGAAACCTTTCTTGTACCATTTAACGAAAATTGCGTGGACAGTGGAGTTTGAAATTTGGCACAATTATAGCTTATATAGAGGATAGTGTGCCAATACTAATATTTTATAAACTATGCATTGTTAATACATTAAATTATTAAAATAAAAACTCACGCACACCAATGCCAAACTATTTACACACACATGTATACAACTAATATAAACTAATAAAATTCTCGTGTCACGGGGTGCGTTGTCGAACTTCTCCGAAACGGCTCGACCGATTTTCATGAAATTTTGCTTGTTTTAAAAATATCATCAATGAACGGAGAGCGGCCTCGTATCTCGTTAATCTCTTCGTCAACAAAAGCGGCCGCTGCGCGGCCGACGTGCGCGACGTCCGCGACGCGCGCGACGTCCGCGACGTGCGCCCGCGCCTCGCCGACCTGGGCGACTCCGCCCCCCGTGCGTAGCCGATGTGCTTTTGGCTGTAAAGCCTATTGTATTATACGAAAGTGCCGACGATAATCATGTAACGCGATCCGCGCCATTGCAATTAATCGAGAGAGCTGGTTCCGTTTACGAGTAACCCTACGAGGGCTCGCAGTACTGTGAGCTAAATAAACTATATACTGAGAAAGAAAAGATTTGGGACGAAAGTAATCTTCTCGTGCCTAGCGTCATTCCGAGCTCCGCTAGTGCAGTGGAATCGGCTGTGGGGCGAATCGAGGTGACCGACTGCCGTCCTTCTCGCGACTAATATCACTCGGTAATATTATTCGGAAACGCTGCTTTCCATAACACGAAGAAATTCGGATATCAGAAAACCAGTGTTAGAACGAGTCATCCATCCGTCGTCCGGCTGACCGGAATCCTAACATCGGCTCAAATGCCAACCTCTAATTAGACTACGGCCTCCTACTCCCCAGGAAATATACCGTACGGCATGCAGTAGGAGAAACCATACAAGTTAAAATTTATATACAGCATAACGCGTTTAGCCTTAAAATGCACGCCCCTCCGCTAATTAATTGATAACGTTCGCTCGTGTGTGGGCGTCGTTGTTACTGTAAACTCAAACGCGCCCTGTAGGCCACGATACTGACGACTCGCGCGTTTGCGTCTACGCGCCGTTTCGCACGTAGGGGGATACTGCGAGGGGGCGTGCGTTCGCAGCGCACAGTGGTAACAGACTGCGCCTCGCCACAGGCAGCCCCACCAACGACGACGAGGAGAGCTTCGCCAGCGCCAGCGGCGGGGGCGGCGGCGGCGACGCGCTCGCGGCGCGCTGGCGACGCCCCCTGTAAAACTTTACACCTTCACTTCATAAGTACTAGCTGTGCCCGCGACTACGTCCGCGTAAAACTAGGAAAAAAAGTATATAAGGTGCATTCGTTAAAATTTGCAGCTTGCAATTTGCTTTTTTAATAAATTAAGATGGACATTAAGTTCTACGAATGTGTATTAAAAAAAAAATATAGGTAGCTAATTTTGTATATTTCCTTTACAGGAAAAATCGACAATTTGGTGCGCTGCCAAGATAGAACATTTATTTGGAATTGGACTTTGCTGTCCCAGTTATATAAAGAATAAAATCGCACATATTATAATTAGAAATAATTCATTCGCTCTAAAAGAAGAGATAATCCCGACTTAGTTATAATTTTAATTACACAATTGCTTAATAAGCATTAGAAAAAGTGTTAGAATTTGGAAACAAAATAATAGGTTGGAACCAATATTTTATAAAGTAGAACCACCTAATAAGTAAGTCATTTTACAATTTTTTATTTTAAAATTATTTAAATATTCGTGTTCTTTGTCAATGCTATTTATTTAACCTTCTTTTTTAATAACACTGTGTACATATAAACAAACAAAGGTCGACATCATGATTAGTGTTTACTTTTGCCGCTATTTATGTACAAAAAGTATGATTAAAATACATTATCTATCATTCTATTTACAACACTTTTACTTTTTTTATGTTACAAGGGGCAAACGAGCAGGCAGTTCACATAAGTGAATACCGACTCCCATATACACCACCCGAAGGCTAGCAGATGCGTTGCCGGCCTTTAATGACGAGATTAGACCACTGGAAAGTCTCACAAACCGAACGAGACGCGGTAACAATACCATCACATGACGTGAGAGCATTGCCGCCACTTTACGACGATCCTATGTGAGATAGAGGTACTGGTACTCGGATACGCCGGCACAATTCCGCTGCAAACCAAAAGGACTGCAAGCGTGCCTCTACCTCTAATTTACTTATCTATTGTTCGCCAAATTAGTTGAACAAAAGTGTAAGCAGGCGCGGATCTAGCTTCCAAAAAACCTGGTGCTCCGCTTTTTAGACAAAGGCGGGTCGGCGTATGAGCTTGCTTTAAATCGATATAGCGCATTCCTACAAAGGGATTTTGATACATTGTATTTTGTAAGTAAGGACGCTGAATCATTGGTGACGTCACAGCACGGCGCGGCGTAGGCGCGAAAGTGAAATTTTAGAAATATATACATATGAGATCTGTTATTAGAGGTCGTAGATAAATCAGTGGTTTGCATTTGATCGAGTCGATCGCTAGGTTAAGCAGTTCTTACCGCGGCCTGGTCCTAGATGGGTGACCCTTTTTATATTGATTTTATAATATCCGACCTTCTCTGTGTTTCGGAAGGCACGTAAAACAGTGGGTCCCCATTTGAGTCGATCGCTTGGTTAAGGTGTCCTTACCGCGATTTGTTGCTAGATGGGTGGACCATTCTAGTGTTGATTTTATAATATCCGACCTTCTCTGTGTTTCGGAAGGCACGTAAAGCTGTGGGTTCCGATTGATGTCACTGAGTGATATCAGTCGTGAGATTGTATATATTGTGGGGTTCCGGGGATGACGTCAGACGGCAATCGGCCATCTGAAATCGCCCCACAGCTAATCTTCTGCATTTTAGGCAGACCCTGGTACTGGTCCGAGATAACGCTAGGTAGAAGAAGCTACGAAATCTACTGTTTCTTTCAAAATACCTTAAATTTTGTATATTAGCATATTAATGACGTTCTTGCCTATTCTTCTTCTTCTTCTTCATGCGTATTAATCTTCTTGCTTTCTCCGTGCTGACGAAGAAGGCAAGAAGCAACTTATTTTGTTATACAAAAAGTGACAATCGATTCTTTTACATATATATAGTGAAGAAAACCTAACGATAAACAATCTTTTTCTGAGGGCCTAGCGCGAACCTTTTGAAGCGAATTAAGTCGTGGACTTAGGATAAAAATGTTCGTACCAGGCCCACAGTAGACATTCTCAACGTCAATGCGGGTGGCATCAACATTTATTAAAACCGTGACAAGATTAAGACTAGCCTTCTATCGGCCTAGCACGAACATTTTGATTCTAAACGCAGTCGACTCGACAGAACGGTTAGGAAAAGTTCGTGCTAGGCTCTCAGTATCGTAAGTGATAGTTTCTTAAATTAGAACAATATTTCCACATATGCTTCTGTGTAGAAAAAAAAAATCAGTATTCAGCTTTTGCAAAAAATTAGTTTGATATATTTCTATGTTAATTTTAAAGCACAAAGCTGGAGCGACTCAACTCTAAGGCCTTCAGTTATATCACGCTTTCACTAAAGGAGGCTCCAGCGTGCCATCCTGCCTCGCTCGAGAGCATTGCGTCGGTACTATCCACTGATACTACGTAAATATTATACAATATTTATTGTAACTGTAACTCACCAAATTGGTGTATGCACGCGTCGTACTCACACTTATAACAATGTACTTAGATAGTTGTTACCGAGTCAACGGTCGTAACACAACTGCCCCGTTTACCCGATTGTCTCTGAATTTTTACTCTTATGAACAACTACCTCCTCTATGTACCTTTTCAAGGACAAAAATGTACTAAACACTTGGAGCTATGTCTGGCACTGGCGTAAGTTTAGTAATAGAGAATTTGCTTTTTGGGTTGTTTTCCGAAAAAAATAAGATTTGCGCCCTAAAGCAGCGTGAATTTCTTTTTCTGTTAATTACTTCGTTTCTAGTTGCACCTAGCTTTTAGAGAGTTTTCAAACTTCAAAACGGTGACTATATGTATGAGGATATTTTTAGAAGATGTATAGGTAATATTTAGAGGTCACCGTATACATAGTGGTCAAGGGATCAAGTGAGGCCTGAATAATGTTGCGTGCGCCCATAAGCCTGCCCATTTATAACGGACAACGCACCAACCGCGTCCGTCAGTAATCCAAACAGAACTGTTGAAAACACACTGTTAGTCATCCTGCGGATACCGAAAGCCTAGAGTGAGGAATACGCACTACATTTGTTTGTACTAGCCGTTTCCCGCGACTTCATCTGCATAACATTAAACTTGTTCTGATACATCCTTAACTCACCCTGTCGAAAAATCCTTTCTGATGCCTGAGTCAAATAGGTGTTCAGGCACATGCAATGTAAGTAGCAATTATTTTTTTGTTTTCAGTTCCTTGGTTTCCATGGCGGTTTTCATTTATTTTTGATTAATAATAATTTAAATATATGTATTTTAATATGCTAATTCCTCATTGCGGTTCCTCGCCTATAACGCAATACGCTTGTGTACATTGAATAAGTTACATTTTCTCATTAAAAATCTATTTTTACCATAATTGGTAATATGCCGGAGCCGGACATATTACAGTCTGCTGCTGAATTGAGCATAATCCATAAGATGAGTGAGCCCGATGACATCTCTTTTATTGTGTTACATACTTGTGCTCCGGAGTTGGCTCCAGTTTTGACGCGTTTAGTCCGGCTCTCCTACACTGTTGGCATGGTGCCGAATGTATGAAAGACTGCTCAGATCCTTTCAACTACCGGCCTATAGCGATAATCCTATTGTTCTCAAAGATAATGAAATCCATTATCAATGGCCACCCCCATCGATACTCAGAGGAGCACCAGGTGATTAATTACCGCTCGGTGTCGCTCAGCTGGTGAACTTCTATTTTATCTACCACATCGATAGGCGAAGGCCGTCGAAAGCAAGGGGAAGGCGTTGACCGTTAGTTTGGATGTAGCGAAGGCCTTCGATCTGGTTTGGCATAAAGCACTTCGAAGGTAGTTGTCGCCTGTACATGCTCGGGCCCCAAATCTGTCAATGCTGGTGTCCCACAAAGCCGTGTGCTATCTCCAACTTTGACTGTTCTATATATTAATGATCTATAAATATGAACTGCAAACGAACGGTATTCATTTCTATGCAGATGATACAACTGGAAGATACTTTTACACCCGCCGTGCCAATATTACTCAGGGGAACGTCACCGAGAGTCGGAACGAACTTGTGTCTCATATCGAGACACTTTTATTTCGTGTCTCAGTATGGGGTCCACTATATATAGTCGAATATAACCTTACTAAGACACAAGTCGGGACCTGGAGGAATCAGTTACCAGCTTCGGTATTTCCATACGATTTAGTTACCTTCAAGAAAAGAGCATACTCATTCCTCACACACCTGTGAGACCCCTAGCGTTTATTTATTGATTTATTGGTAATCCAACAGCGTTACAATTAGATTACAAAAATTATACAGAGTAAAACATAAATAGGGCCAAAGGGGGATTACACTAGATTACACAAACAATACGTGTTGCGATTGACAGTTTGCCCATTGTTATATAAAGAAGAATTCTATGCCAATGGGTTCTCCAATGTCTTCAGGACCAATGGGTAGTCCAATGAATATGGGGTCAATGGCAGGTAGTCATATGAGTAATAGTCCTATGGGACCACCAATGCATAGTCCTTTGGGGGCAGGATCAATGAATGGGCCTATTAATGGACCTATGGGAGGTGCTGGTCCAGGTATGAGTGTTCCACGTATGAATGGGCCAATGGGACCTAGTTGTTCAAATGGGTCTATGGGCCCAAGCAATTCAATAATGTCACCAAGTCCAATGCAAAGTGGTGGAATGGGGCCTGGTCATTGTGGTGGTATGAGACACGGTAGTCCTATGGGATCTGGCTTAGGAAGTGGTCCTATGGGAGGAAATGGGCCTATGACTTCAATGGGTCCTGGCCCCCCATATTCGGGTAATCATATGGGACACGGTGGACCTATGGGAATGGGGGGAAGTGGTTCAATGGGCATGGGACCTGGTCCAGGTAATATGGGTAACTGTGGACCGTTAGCTGGTATGAGTGGAATGGCCATGGGAGAGCCGGGCAGTCAAGGTGTAGGTCCTATGGGGCAAAGTATGGGTATGTTTGGACCGAAGCCAATGCCAGTGAGTGCAGGAAAAGTTTATCCCCCTGACCAACCAATGGTGTTCAACCCACAGAATCCAAATGCCCCACCAATATATCCATGTGGGGTGTGTCACAAGGAGGTTCATGACAATGATCAAGCTATACTATGTGAATCTGGATGTAATTTTTGGTTTCATAGGTAAGTAATATTAATAAGTACTAAAATGTTTAAGAAAAATATTTTTGATAAATTAAACTTAATGGCTAAAATTTTGGGTAAAGCGGTTCAAATTTTTAAAACAGATATTCGTTAAGTGATAAATGCCCCTCCTTGCAGTCAGAGCCGACCGTATTATAGGGCGAAAGGAAAGTTCCCTCTTAAGTGCTAAGTCCTAGGGGGCACCTCAGCTAGATATGACTGCCAGTGCAAGATTGGGTCACCCATCTATCACCCGGTCGTAGCTAGAGCAACTTAACTTAGCGATCGACTCAAATGCCGACCACTGATTATTGTCTCTGTTACTGGCTCTTTCTGAAACATCACAATCTACTGATACCACACACCAACTTTTTCCTATGCCAAATTTTACAATTCCAGTAAGTTTTCTATGTTATTATTTGTTTTAACCATATCTTCCATTTTATTGCTTTTGGTTTAAAATATAAAATAAGGTATAAAATAAGTATCATAAAGTAACTTCAATAGTTAAAATTGCTTTATGCTTAAAATGACTCTGTAACTTTTTTATATCACATTGAAATATTAATATACTAATTCAAAGAATGTAATAAATTATTACAGTTCTGTTTTGTTGTGCTTAACTTACGAAAAGTTTCAGAATCCATCAGTAGGCTTGTCTGCAACAGTATCAAGTTCAAGCAAGAGTACAATAGGATCTGCAAGCTGGACTAGTAATGTTCCTAAACAACTTGGTTCTAACCAAAGCCTGCCGTCCACCAACAGCAATATGGTTGTTGCAGTACAATCTAAAGGTAAGATTGTATATAAAAAATGATGTCCTCTAACTTATTAAAAAGTTTAATTGGTATGCTTTAGATGTTTTTGGCAGTATTTAGTTGTTTAATTTAGACCCTTGTTAACAGATCTGTCGAGTGAGCGTGCCTGCGTGCGGGATGCCGTGTTGGCCGCGACTGGCGTGAAGGCTCGGTGTGCGAGCGTGTGGCCGCGGCCGGCACAGATCCTGTACTCGAGGATTTCACATCTAGGATTCCTCCACGATCGTCTCAAAGAGTTTATAGACCCTTCTTCGGGGCTAATGCCGCAAGGTCAGAAAATATACTTAAATTCTTATTTCAAGTACTACTCAAGGTATTCCGGTTAAAAAATTAATTAGACACCGGCCGCTCAGAGAATGCGTTTCTGACAGGTCGTGATCGAATGAGCGATGTAACTTTGAACTGCCGTACAGTATTAACAATTAGTTAATTAACAAATATAAAACAATAGTTTTTAAAAGTCAAACCAACGTAAGCAAACTTCTCGTCTCAAACAACACGTAAAATGTATAAAAAAATAAATCTCTACTTAACGTTAGAACTAAACTTTTGTGTTTATATAACTCTATTAGACGTAGAGACTTGAAATTTTCCATGTTGATAGAACATGCTAAAAATTCATTAGGAAAATTATTCTGAACGCAATCAGACAAAAACTTTTGAAGTTATTTAACAAATACGTTTATAGCGTATCAGATACGGAACCCTTCTATATAAGCGTGCCTTGGCTCTTGGCCATTTTTTTGATAATTTCATGCATCTTTTTGTGACAAAAATACTTTGTGCTTACGACTCGTGCCAATAATATTCAATTTTAAAACTTTGATACCTTTCTAGTCATGAAACAAAGCTATATATGTACTTTATTACGAACAAAGTAAAAGCTTCACGACTCAAACTAACACAACAAGAAAGCTCTTGGAGAAATGTTCTAGTCGTAAACGTAACTGAGTTATAAAAATGTGTCTATGGACAGTTTTTTACAAGCAACTACGATATATGTGTTGGCGAGTTTCAAGGCGAGAAAGCGTAATAAATATTTTATAATAAAAATACAGCGTGTAAAAGACATCGTACTGCAAACTTTGTGATCAGGCTACATTTAATGTCCTTAATAAATCACTAAAATCATTCATCTTGGAACTGAGAGGTTACAGATATTGCCATCCTCATCCCATTCTTGAGCGCGCAATGTATCGTGAACATTGGGAAGCAATCGACAACAAAATGTTGACGCGCAAAACAAGTCAACGACCAGCGCCGCGCTACCCCTGTTACGTACTTTTATGTTTTATTTAAACTGCGGTTTGATATGAAAATGTTTAAGAAATTTGTTTCTGATTTAATATGGCATTGCGACAGATAGTAATAATGATGTTATACTATACAGTATTCAGTTTAAGAAATGGTAAGAAAATAAAGGCCGACGAAAAATTTCACCACTGGGGAGCTTAGAATCATTTACTGAACCCATGGGATGCGTATCCGATACGATGTCTTTTACACCCTGTGTAATAAAAAATGCGTATGAACATTTTTGATTTGATTTGATTTGATTTTTTCTAAAACAAAGGAACTAGCTCCAACCGACGACTTCACCCGCGTGATTTCTGCAATTTTCTCAAATTTTGAGCATTGTAAACTCTATGGAAACGTAATCGCTTCTCCGTAAACGCACTCATACAATGGCCATATGGTTGAATTCCATGCGGGTCACGCCGCCACAAGCGACGTACGACGCCCTGCGTCTCTGTAAATGAGGCTAAGCCGTGGAACGCTCTGCGTCTGTGTTCCCGGATCACTATAACATGGGTTTTTTTAAGGCCAGAGTGAATAGGTTCATTCTAGGCAAGTATTTTCATCCTAGACTGCATCAACACTTAAGATCAGGTGTTATAGCAGTCAAGCGCATACCTATTCGACGTAAAAAAGAAAACAAACACTCGCGTAAAGCTTTTATGGTAAAAATATTTTCACACGTCACTGCCTGACGTAACTCGAACAAAGTGGATACACGAGTTTTAAGGTTGCGGGAAATTAATACGTAACACGGGACTATAAATCATATTAATGATAAGCGAATATGATCTTTATAGCGTATATAATGATATCATTATTGCCTTACTAATATTATAAATGCAAATGTATGTTTTTATCACTGTTTATAGACACCTTTGAGTGGTTTATTAAAGAATCTATACTAACTAACTATATAGCTGAAGAGTTTGTTTACTAGAACGAGCTAATCTCAGGAGTTACTCGTCCGATTTAAAAAATTCTTTCAGTGTTAGATAGCCCATTTATCGAGGTAGGCTGTATACCATCCTTTATTTTTGTTTAACTAATTTTACGCAGACGAAATCACGAGTAACAACTAGTTCTGTATAAGCGATTGCAATAACCCAAACGTACTAGTTACAAAATTTTTCGTAACCAATATCTTAACTACATAATTTGTGTATACTACGATAATTGGACACTTCTGTAAGGTTTCTAATAAGATAGTTCCAAAAAATAGTCAAAATAAAAGATTGAAATAGATATTAAAAGATATTTCAAATAGGTTATATCTTTTAGCACAGAGCAAACGATGTATGGGTGTTGTTAAACATTTATAAAAAATTAAAAATGTAAAATTAAAAATTAAAAATTAAAAATTAAAAATTAAAAATTAAAAATTAAAAATTAAAAATAGCTTTATTCAGTATCGGTAGAAAATTTACACGTACATTTCTTAAATGCCGGCAACGCATCCTCTACCCTTCCGGTTGTGTCTACCAATCAGGTCGAATCCGTAATTCTAATTCTTTTGCTTAAATATATAGCTTATGTTCCTACATCAGTTTTTTTTCAGTAAAAAAATCATCAAAATCGGTCTAGCCGTTTTAGAGATTACTCGTAACAAATAGATAGAGAGATAAAAATATATTAGATTGTTTTATTTTTATAAATAACGTAAAAAGACTTATTTAATAATTAATAATTAAAACGACGTTACAAACAGACACATGAATTTAATTTTAGTTGTATAGATAACATAATTAGTTTAAGCCTACTATACTATTCTTGGAAAAAACCATTTCTGCACAATCGATACACAATATACGTCACTATTACAAAAGCGGTCAAACAAGGGTATAATCCGAATTGAGTCACTCGCAAAAGCTAATCGCGCCCTTGGTTGAAAGGTCCCACTAGATGGTTGCCTAATACGCCTTGGTCAATATAATTTAAAAAAAAAATAATGACATTGACATGATATTTTTTTTTCGGTACGAAGTATTTAAGCTTGTAACATTCTTTGCATATTCACATCCCCTTTTCTATATCTCTGTGTTTAAAACGATGTTTTTTTAATATCCTTTTTTCTCTTTGTATCTTTGGTGACATTAGGTATTCTTTTTTTTCTATGCGCACAAGATTTTTAGGATTATGCCAAAGCCAGACATAGTTTCATTTGAATGATCATGTAGTGTGGCTGGGGACTTTGTGTAACTGCATAAAGTTTTATAGAACTTTGTAGACTTCAAGGACAAAAATGCACAAACACTTTGAGCCATGTCTGGCTTCGGTATTATACTACCTTTATACCCCCTTGGTGGTTCCCTTACAATCTACGTGTTACTAGGACATGTTAAAAACTCATTAGGAAAATTATTTTGTGCGACACCGGACAATAATTTTTGTACCTTATCGCACATCACATTCTTCATATGCGTGTCTTGACAGGCTCGCAGCCATTTTTATTTTATTTTAGAATAATTATAATGGCTAAATGTTATTTGAAAGTTTAAGTCTTAGTGAATTTCTTTAAGAATAAATATTTTACTGTACTATGTAAATTATTAATTACTTCGGTCTTGCTTAGTGATTTACCCGTCTTAAAATTGCTTTCAACTAAAGATTAAAGAGAAAACGTGTCATTATTAGAATCAGGTTTATGTTTATATATGATTATTATAAATACTTATAACATCGCTAGCTTAACTTTCGTTTCGCATTTTTTAGATTTCACTTATAGACTATAGACTTCAGTTGATATTCATATTTTTATCATCGTCATCATCACTACTACCACCACCACCACCATCATCATCACCACCATTACCATCATTATGATTTCCCATGTGTTGGTCCCATATCAATTTGGGTCAGCACTCCTAATATTTCTGCGCCATTCATTCCTATTATATGTCATTTCAGGGCAGACCCATAGTCTTTATGTCTTTTTTTTATCTTACTAATTCAAGCCTTTGGCCTCTCTTCCCTTCTATAATATTCAATGATTATTTTGTCACATGATCGGCAATTCTGCTTTTATGGAAGCACCTGAGGCATATGTCTTTATTTCTATACAATTTCCATAAATATGTATGTCAGTCTAAATTCTTTAACTTTTAAAAGAATTTATACTGCTGTTTTGAATTAAGATTGATGCTGTTTGATAATAATTTAACATGAGTTTAACATTAATTAATAATTAGATTTAACTTACAAGCACCAATAATTATTAAATCTCACACAGAATTTATGTTTGCCTGCCTTTACAAAAGACATAAATACACTTGTTTTTAAAGACACAGAATTTTAAGAATTATATCTAAATACACAACACGGAAATCTGGTGTCAAATTAAAAAAAAAAAGATCGTGACCAGTAAATTAAGTGGAAAAGATGATAGACTTCATTATTTCTAATACATTTCCGCAATATAACGCACGAATTGTTCAGCTATTTGAAAATATTTGTTGTGGTCGTCTGCTTGAATAGTTAGATGATTATTAATTTACAGATCACCACTAATCTATATTGTATATATAAAAGGAAAAGATCGTTACCAGCTTCTTTAGTATAAGAAGCGATATATAATCTCATAGATTGATATAACATTATTCAGACGATCATATTATATTTAATATTGTTTGAAATACATTGCTTTCGTAGTGTAGTCCACCAAGAAAGTGCTTTACCATATTGGATGACAGCTTCTAGTTAAAGAAAATTTTTGCTAAGGGTTATTTTTAGAAATTAACGTACTACATAACAAGCAAAAATGAGCCTTTTGACTAATCGACGTGCAAACGACATTCGACCTTAGCGTCGCAGACCGAGTTCTTGGTCGACTATAAGCATATAAAAATTTAATAAATTAAAATTCCTGGCTCGCTGTTTATACGTGAATCTAGCTAAGATATAACGAAACTGGAAGGCTATTTTAATCGTTTAGTTTATTAATACAGTAGAAAAACATAAAGATATTTTAAAAAGCATCAATTTGCAAAACCGCTTTTTAAAGTGGAAATATTTGCATGAACACCGTGTACCGTTTTCGGACCATTCTAAGTTATTATGGAATATTAACTTTTACTTTTATTTCTAATAGAGAACCGTTTCCTAATAACCATAAATATCGTATAAATATACGCGGAAATTATTAAGGTTATTTATATAAACATTTAAGCATTTTTATTTCTCTGCTTTGAATAAAATGAGTTTTCTAATAAGTTTTGGCATCTGAGTGGCTACCAATGCACATGAAAACTGTACCTATATCATCAAAAAGAGGAGATGGTAGCTTAATCAAGGGGCGGCATTTGAGTCGATACGTTTTTTCAAATATCCAACCTCCTTCGTGTTTCACGGAAGGAAATGCAGAAATCAAGGAAAGGTTGGAAGGCACGGAAAACAGTGAGTCACGATTTGTGTCACTGGGTGTATCACAGTATCAGTAGCGAGATTGTAGAGATCCGAGGATGATGTCAACGTTATTCTGTCATCTTAAGTCGAACCACAGCCATATCCTAGGTAATTTAAGCGAACTCTGGTACTAGACCGAGAAAACGCTGGATAAAAGAAGACTTATATACGATATTACGATAGGAAAGCTGAATAAAAAAATAATTGACAGTCTAGGTTATAGTAATGAAACGAATCCTACTAATATTATAAAGGCGAAAGTTTGTGGACATGAATGGATGGATGTATGTTTGACGCACTTTCACCCATCACTCACAAGTTTATATACAAATATGAACGCAAACACACCTCCATTGTCCCATTTTATCGTTTTGTTAATTTTTTTAGGCTTACTAGTCATAGGGAATGTCACGTCATTATTGCAAATTTACTCTGACAGTAGCGTGTTCACGCCAATCTGTCAGTGTCAATATTCGAGGGCAACCATATTAATGTCGGATATATTGACAACTTACTTTGTGCTAGCCTCATATCATAGAACTATTTCTATGATCTGTGGTGCTAGCATACTAAACAATAGATTCTTCTTCTTTCTTTGATAGATGGCTTGGTTTTTTGCGTATGCACAACTAATTTCGCCAATGTCACGTTCAATGGAGAAGACACGAGGGAGATTTGTTGTTATCCGACTTTCAAGGAGGAGTTTATGCGACTGAATTATATATAAATGTATATTGGAATAAGTTCGATGTTGATAATCCTCATTTGATATCCTTTTTTCAAAAATATGATTATGCTACTAAAATATGATATGCAACAAATAATTAAAGACATTTTTTTTGAAGTAATAGTTTTCATTATAATTATAAAAAAATTGGCCAACAGCGTCTCAAGACACGTTTATATAGAAGGGTTCCCTGTCTAATACGCTATAAACGTATTAGTTAAATAACTTCAAAAGTTGTTGTCCGATTTCGTTCAAAATAATTTGTCTAATGATTTTTTAGCATGTTCTATTAACATGGAAAATTCCAAGTCTCTAGGTCTAATAGTTTGGAAATGCTAGGGGGGACCACCTTTACAGACAGAAAGATGAACGGACGGACGGAGCGAAATTATAAGGGTACCTTGTAGAACTACGAAACTGTAAATAACACTTTAATTTAATTCATTCAATGAATAATTATTTTATGTACAAAGTAATTCTTAAAATAGAAATACAACTTTTATTATTTATAATAATTTCATTATGATTATGCTAGTCTGTCTGCTTAAGTCGTCGTATACATTATAACACACTGCGTAATACCAGCAATCAGGTTAGTGGAGCATTTTCCATACCTTGCATTCTTTCGTCGATATTCGTGGCTGAGTTTTTTAGCTACAAATTGGACTATTTCGTTCGCGTCTCACCAGCGACCTTTCACCACTTATACAGTCCACTAAAACAACTAAATTTCCCCTACATACTGTTTATTTGTTTTTCGACATATAACTAGCAGACGTCCGCAATTTTTTCTAGGGCTAGATTAAGGAGTGTAATGAAAGTTTAATTTTAAGCGGATGAAGTCGCGGGAAACAGCTAGTAAGAAATAAATGTTACCATTTTAACCTTAACATATATGACTGCCATTCTTTTTACTTCCATAATGACAGTGGTCGTGGACCGAATATTCCATGAATGCGAGGCCTGATACTACATCATGAGAGGTCCGATAAAGAGAATTTATGGGCAGCATTACTCCCTTTCTTTCCCCACAAAGGCCGCGAATTATTCCAAATGTCCACATTTGAGGAGAAAATATCTTTATTATTTGTTAGTTGTGCTAAATACCTCCTTTGTGTTTTGTACTGGCATCCGTACTGCATGAGCCCAAATGGCCATTACTGGTATGAAAGTCGTGAACAGGGAATTTTATGGGCTCTCTTAAGGTGGCGAGAGGAAATCAATATCAAAAAATGTTTTGTTCCTTTTCTTTTATTTAAAAAAAATTGACTCTTAAGTCAGCAAATAGATATTGATTTTTTAATAAAAAAAGAAAAGTGACAAAATCAAAATTTATTGCTAACTTGAAAAAAAAAAAAACATTTGTTCGTCCTTCGTTATCCTGTAATTTAATGATGAACTTTGTTTTATTCTATCTATGGTAGTTAATTTTAAAAATTACAACAGAACAAATATTTTTTTCGATCTAACATTAAAGAACAGTTGACGAACAATTAAAATAACGAAGAAAATTGATTTCCTCCTGCCACCTTAAGGTAAATGCAGATTTAAGGTTAACTTTCGAGTGCTCGTTTGTTCTTACTTTTTAGT
The DNA here is from genome assembly GCA_024363005.1 of Charaxes varanes. NCBI lineage: Eukaryota > Metazoa > Arthropoda > Insecta > Lepidoptera > Nymphalidae > Charaxes > Charaxes varanes. Next base: position 5,371,152 of record JANCMC010004801.1, read on the forward strand.
GTTATAAACTTTACAACAAACTATATATATTTTATCCAATAATATATTGAACAATATAGAGCACGCTATAGCAGAGCTGTTGTTTGTTTGTTTACTTGAACGAGATTATCTCACGAACTACTGGTCCGATTTTAAAAATTATTTCAGTGTTAGATAGTCTATTTATTTAGGCTCTAAAATTATCACGCTAAAATTGAATCTATATTTTTGGCCTAATTTTATGCGGACGAAGTCGCAGGCACAGCTAGTTACGGATATGTGCAAAGAATATTTTCCAACGTTGCAAAGAAAATTATTTTAGCTACTATTAAAACATTAAGTTCCAAAAATCACATTTACGTAATACTCCAATCATTTTTTTTTTTTAAATTTGATTGTTTTGCTTTGGAACTTTTCAATATTGGCTATTTTATACATTTTTATGAGCTCTTTTCGAATATCAACCTTGCTACCACGTATATCTGCCCCAAGCGCCGCCATATTGAAAAAATGGTCTAGAAGCAGTTTTTTGACCAATTTCACGATAAAACAGTTATAGACACTAGTAAGTACTATTTGTATTGTATATGATTCAAATAAAGATATTTGAAAATAAATAAAAAATAAAAGTTATAGACAAAATGAAACTACAGACAATTACCTACAATTTATATCTAAAGCCCGTAAACGATCCCTTGAAATACTGCTCACCTGCGATTGTGGCTTTCAATTGCACATGTTGCTATAATGAGGAGGGGGGTAATAAAGCATAAATCCGGATTAGTATTGATAAACGAGTAACTACACAGCTCAGAGGTCCAAGTTTCACGTTGTTAAACTGAATAAAGAACACCATATAAATCATTGAGCAATAGAAAAAGTTATAACAAATCTTTTCCGTTTTAAAAAAAAATAACGGGACAACATCGTAACTTTTTTCCAGCAAAAGAAAAGCCATCCGTTATTTCCCTTTCGCTCCTATCGCCAAGCCGTCGCCGAGTGAGTTACTTACCTGTCCTAAATTTTAATAGGAATTGTTTGTATATGTAACCGGCGACGTCGCCATGGCGTGTCGGCGAGGTAATAACCTAACCGATGAGTGACTGTGTGCGACACTTAGGCGTTTGGTATCTGCTAATTTCCTCTTTGGTGATGTACACGCACGCACTGTCAGAGTTCTTCACTCCCGGACTTACTGGTACGGATCTGGCGGGACACTCAGGGTCGCCTGCTACCAGCTCCGGAGGCTTTAAATGAAGGAATACGTCAGCAACAATATTATTATGGTACACATTGACGTAATCTCAGCTAACACGTAAAAATAATTCATATAAATAAAAATGATTATATTACAATAATATATTTTTAATGTTATTACTCGTTTTGAAGGTTCACGTGTCTGTAAATCGTTTTGAATTGGTAAAAGAACAAGTAAAAATGGTTTAGTTTTTTAGAGATTCAAGTTAAAAAAACTACATATAAGTTCAAGTGAATTCTATTTTGTTCTTTAATTTGTGATGGCTTTCATTATTTTTTGCGTAACCTATATATTTAACTGAAAGCTAAGTAGCCTATATTATTTCTTGTTTACTTAGCTATCCATAATCAATGTCATAAAAGAAAATTTGACTTACATATATATGTGTCGATAGGTCTAGTTCAACTTGGGTACCGTTGTCCTCGAAGACCAGGGAGTCTGCTGTGCTATTTATCAAAGCAAGTACCCACGAATACCCTTGCAGGTGGTATTTATCTTCAGGAGTTAATGTGGTTGTAGGGGGAGGTGCAGCGGTAGTTCTTCTTCCTATTCATTTTTTAATTTTATCAGTACAATAAGAGAATTTAGAAAAGACGATAGAGGTATGTATGTATTAATACGTGAAGCGAAAACTGTCGGTTCCAATTTACGTAAATTGCGCTAAAGGAGGATTACAAAACTTAGCACAAGACACATGTTGACAAATTTTAAAAAACAGATTTATAATGTTCTAAACTAACTACTGTTGGCGAAAAAAATTAACGTTTCCGCGGAAATTAACGTTTTTATAGCAGCAAATAACGTTATAGCTTTAAGGATTCAAATTCCCTCCAAAGCACTCGTTGTGGTCATGACGTCACTTTATGTTAAAAGTTCTTTCCACTAAGTGTTTCCCCGCCCTGCCTTCGACGAGTTCCTCGCGCGTAGGTCCCTAGCCGGGTAGAGACCCTCTGTCTCCCCACACAAACTGTAGGCACAAAATATGTTTCTCATTTTCCTGTTCTCATAACTTGAACGTTGAGGCCATTCAGGTCCTCGTTACTACAGACATAGAGAGAAGGCTAAAACGGACAAAACCTTTTGACCTAGTGACTCAGTACAACAGTGAAACATTATGTAGTGTCAGTTTATGTGCACAAGAACAAAGTGTCTTCCTTCCCTTTAAGTTATTAGAAAAAATAAAATTGTGGTTGATACATTCCTAGTATAATCAAAAAATATATAAGGATAAGCTGGATTTAGATTACTTAATAGCTCTTAAGCTAGATTGTAATTTTATAAAGTGGATACCATGTTTTTTATTTTATTTATCAAAAAGAATAACTTGAAAATGTGTTCGTTTTATTAAAATACATATAATTCTATAGTAAAAAAATATACCACAATTTTTTTTGCATGTGTCAGATTAAGAGTTTAGTTTTTTAATAAACCCTTTTTTTACAAACCTTTTTCATCAGCGTCAAACTTTTGCTTCTGTTTGGATTTCTTTTTGAGTTCAAGTTTATCAGCCTCTTGGTTTATAGTTTCGAATACCGTTTCGGCCACTTCGCCTTGCCAACGCTCCGAAATCACCAGTGGGAAATCCTTGTATTGTGCTTGATCAGCCTCCGTTAGCTGCACATAAAAAATAAGTACATAAATGTAAAACTTGATAACATAAACACTTTTTATTTATTTCTTCAAAATAATTACAACAATCAATAAGTACACAGACAAAATGTCAGTAGAAAATAAATACTTATTTTAAAAACGGCTTTTAAACTCACGCGTTTGTTATATCGGCATTGCTCGACTAGTTTCTTAATGTATCCGTGCAGAATGCAGCCGATTTTATAATAAGTATGAATTCCGCTCACGAAAGTCTAAATTTTAAAATTGAAAATAAATTTTGATAGGATACTAATATTAATACAAGATCCCTCAACAGCATAACTTTAAAAAAAAGACGGATGAATAGCCGTCTTTTTTTTTTATGGACTTATGTCCATTAAAAAAAAAAGATAATTAATACAGTACAGATACAGTAAGTATTTAAAAAACCTTATAAAAGTAGTAGACTCAGTCAAAGTACGTGAAGGACATAGTTACAGAATAACTAGCGACATCTGGACCGTATCCACATTTGTATGCGAATTTTCCACATTCTAACATACATACGAGTAAGTAATAGTTTTTAACTTTGTTGTTTATTTAGAATTGATTTTTGTGAATCATGTATTCTTACTTTAACTTCAACTTAAGCTAATTTTAGCTTTTGCTCACAACTATTTGCTTTAATGTAGATTTTATTTTAGTAGGCTGTAGAGTCAGAAGAGCGTATAAATGTTATATTTATTTCAGAAACAGTAGTATTTTTTTTTAATTTTCCTTGTTTTTTATTTTATTTTAAAGCGAATAAAAGTTTGGCTTTCATTAAGTATTAATTAAAATGAATCTGTTAATAGGCATTTATACGAAGAGTTATCAAAGCGCAGTAACAATAAGATACAAAAACTTGTAATTTAATATTCCAGAGATAAGAACTACATAAATAGTGTTTGCGAGTAAATTCAAACAAATCACCACGTACGATCTCGTGAAGTAATGATCGCCCTTGGCATATGACCCACTGTCATACTGGCGGTGTGTGCTTTGCCGTGTGCGATTTGCGATTGGCAATAAAAGAGCATACTATTCATTAAAGGCCGGCGACGCATCATTAAGATAAACCGACTGCCTGGAGGAGTATGATGTATAGTTTCAGGAGTGTGGTGTTTTTTTGTGTGGGGAATTCCGGACACTATACCGTATTCAAAATACAAGTTTCTTTATTCGCATAGGTTTCTTGACAAACTCTTAGGAAAGTCATATTTTAGGATGAAATAATAGGAATATGCAATTGTTTAGCTTTAAAATGACACTAATTAAAGGACGAGAGTATTTATTTCCAATTTCACCAATTTCTGTGCTTTGGAACGCAACAATAACAGCCATGCACACACGAATCTCCACTTCTATCGGTTATACGCACTTTTTTCTTTAGGTGAATATTTGTTTCAGTGCGCTTTAAAAAGTTGGAATACCTAAGTGAGTAAAAGCAAAAATATAAAACGCAAATGTTACATAGGCATACACCAATTTGGTGAGTTATAATTACAGTAAATATTTAATAATATTTACGTAGTATCAGTGGATACTACACACATAAATTTTAAAAGCATATATACGATATGTTTTATTAAGGAAATAAAAGGAAATAAAACAATGGATAATTAATGAATACACCAATATAGGGATACATTAGGGGTTGATTCTATTTTTTTACTTTTGAAAACCTTTATGCGGAACGACATCTCGTCTGCCGGATCCTCAAGTAATAAATAGAAGCTGTCTTAAGGTATACTGTATAGCCATATTCCTATTTCTGAAAGATTTTTCCTTCAGGGACCATATCTTGAAACACAATTATAAAGTATAGTGAAGTTATCTTGCTGCTTTTACTCACGTTTCTAGCTAACAAGCACAACTACCTGAAGAAGTTTGTGCAATATTTTATCGTGCTCCGGCAAAGTTACTATGAAATACTTTGGTAAAATAATTTGAACTCCGTATAGACGCTGGTATTATATTTAACTTAAAATAGTAGCTACACTGCATATTTATCGAAGATTTTTCTTCCAGGAACCACGTAATGTTACATGATTATAATGTTATCCCGATAGTTCTACACACGTTTTCTGATGACGAGCATAACTACCGGAAGAAGTTTGTGCAGTATTTTTTGTGAACCGACAAAGTTTTGTGAGTTGTTTCGGTAGAATAAATTGAAATTATTTATATCACTGCGTGTTTGCTCAGATTAATATATAAATCTAAGTAAATTATTCATTATGATCATTTCTTTAATCTAAAGATATATATTAAGGTTAAAGCATTATTGGTCCTAGAAAAAAATCAAAAACTTGTAAATTTGATGCTGATTCTTCTTCAAAATTTTAATTGCTGGTAAGAGATACCTGCTATATTATATTATTTACTTTGGAAAGGTTTTTATACAATCAATGACCATTTAAAAAGATTGTCATTTATGTACTGTGACATCAATAATTGACTGATAATTATTTAATTGATAGAATCAGGCGCTACTTTGCGGAAATCCATGACATGCATGAGAAGCTAAACTACTTTGCTTTAATCCGACAAGTGCAATACCAAAAGGCATGCATATAAATTCCTGGCCTTTGAGGAATGAGAATGCTCTTTTCTTGGAGGTCCCCAAGTTGTACATACATAATACTTATTTTTCATAATTAATTCATAGAATAGATCTTAAAGAAAGAAATATAATAAATTTACTACCTTAAACTTAGCTGCATTTAGATAGACAACATATTCTTTTTATTTGCCGTAACTGGTACAGTGTATGTCTTAAATTAAATCAATAATCATTTAAATTGTAAAGAAACTACAAGTATTTCTCCAAGGAGTCCCATTGATTAATGGTTTTAACAAAAATGATGACTTCATAAATATAGAAAAAAAAACATAATAATTTACCTTTTCTGGAAGATCTCTAATCATTTTCCATGTTGGATATTGTAATTCAGCAAGCATATTGATATGGCGACAAGTTCCAGGAGTTTCATCAGCTAATCTGTTACTAGATTTCTTAGATCCCAGTAAAATAATACCCAACAAATGCTTTCCTTGGCTTATTATTTTGCGTTCTATAATTTGTATAGCACATTCTCTAGCTTTTACAAAGAAACTGGGCTCATTCTTTTCTTGTGGTTGCGATACATTTCTGCCAATATCCAAGATCACCAATGTTCCTTGATCTATTTTCTTAGGAGCCATATTAAATTATTAAGATATGCAACGAATTATATGCCGGTAAGCGACTTGGTACCTGAGTAATTGTTTTTATTTCTAATAAGAATTATATTTCATAGAATGATTGATTATGGAATTAAAAATCAGTAAGATTTTATCTATTATGAATTATACAAATGCAATACAATCACAGTTTATCTTCACAATTTCAGATATTATTCCACTGTACCAACTACCACAACAAATAACAATTAACAATCAAGTTCAGCTACAAGAGGTGACAAGATTCAACATGTTTGACAAACCGCATATTTATATTACGATTAATGTCAGTGACTAGTGAGTAATGTCGGCGCCGGACGTAGTTTCATTTGAATGTTTATTTCAATGATCATTTAGTATGGCCGGGGACTTTGCGTAGCTGCGCAGTTTTGTAGATCTGGCATTGGTGTGCGTGTGGTTTTATTTTGATAATTTAGTTTATTCATATTGAATATTATAAAAAAATATTAGCATTCGCACACCTTCCTCTATATGAACAACAATTGTGCCAAATTTCATACTCCTCCGTCCGCGCAGTTTTCGTGAAATGGTACCTAAAGTTTTCACTTCCGTTTTAAAATATAAATACTTTAATTCTATATAAGTAGCGCCGCGACAGATGAGACGACCCTTGAAGCAGGACTTCAAAATGAATGACGAGGAAGAGGATACTTTGGAGCCTAGGGGTATGTATAGCGCAATATTTGTATTTAATTCGACTTAATTAATTTTATTACTTACTCCTTACACATTTTACGTCACTGACAAGTCTAAGAGGACAGTTACATTAAGAAAGTATAGATAGAAAACAGTTTATTATTTTAGTTTGCCTAAAAATTTTGTTCCCTTATTAATATCTTTTGACTGTGGAGTGGAGGCGATAATATTTTTCCCGAATGTGTTTTTGTTGTTTATAAATTTCAAATTCTGTGATAGAAACAGGCGTCACTTTGCGGAAATCCATGCCATGCATTACAAACTAAACTACTTTGCTCAAATATTCGAATAATTATTTGCGAATAGCTAGTGGCGCATTTAAGTAAAGTTGTTTAATTCTTCTTGTATATTTATCATTTGCTAGAGGTCGTCTGGTGGTCGAAATTCGGCCACAAATATTGATTTACTTACTATAATTGCGGATTTAAAGCTATATATAAAATATTTTAACATTTTTTGTAACATTTAACTATCAATATTTTAACCATCTATATGGCTACGCTTTGAAAATCTTGTAGTAAAATTTATATATAGATGTGTGTGTAAATCGTTTGATATTTGAGTGTGTGAGGGTTTATTATAATAGTTTATGAAGTATGCAATATTAATACATTAAAGAAAATATTAGCATACACACAACTCCTGTATATAAAGTCTCTTTTGCCAAATTTCATAATCCTCCGTTCACGCAATTTCATAAAATGGTATCGATAGTTTTCAGTTTACGTATTAATACGTAGATAATTTCGACAGCACCGCCAAAACCAGCAGTTCCAACACCAAAAGTTGAAGCTGGTGTAAAGTCTGCTGTAAGTCAGGGACGTTCACCCTTCACGTCGAAAGAAAACATACCACCAAAACCAGAACCTGAAACTAACAACGAGCCCCCGACTGCTCTCAAGAAATTTGAAACCCTTGGGTCTGTTTCTGAGTGCACGCCTGGCAGAAAAATTGTTCCAAAGAAGTAAGAGATTTGATTATAAATTAATATAACACGCAACGCAACCCCAGACTTCATCCTCGTGAATAAAGTAATTTTGTTAATTTTTAAGGGTTTTTGTGTACGGATCCCTAATTCGACTAAAAGTTATGTTGTAGCCTCTGTTACTCCGTGCAACATGGGCTATATGCCAGTGATAGTCCCATTGAAATCGGCCAGCAGTTTTCATATAGTTTTGTTCCAACTGTGCAGTAATGTTATCATTAATTACTACATAACCGATCAGAAAAATATGCCTTTTCTGCTTAGAACCAAGACAGTCCAAATATCATTACTGCAATGTTTATTACTACTTAAATGTATGAAACATTTTACCACAGAGTTTTAATGTCTGTGCAATAATCTACTATTAATTTGTGTTTTTGTCAGTATCGTATACACATGTGTAAAAGATATTGTACCGGATACGCATCCAATGGTTTCAGTAGGTCACTGGACTCCCCAGTGGTGAAATTATCCATCGGCGTTTTCTTGAAATGTACAATTTTTTTTACCATTTTTTAAACTGAATATTGTATAATATCATTATTACTAGCTGTCCCAGTGCGATTTTAAATCAGAAACAAATTGCTTTAATATTTTTACACCATACCGCAATGTAAATAAAACTTAAAAATACGTAACGGGGTTAGCGCGGCGCGGGTCGTTGACTTGTTTTGTGCGTCAACATTTTGTTCACGATACATTGCGCGCTCTAAAATGGGATGAGGATGGCAATACCTGTAACCTTTCATTTTCGAGATGAATGATTTTTGTGATTTTATTTAGGAGATTAAATGTAGCCTTATCACAAAGTTTGCGGTACAATGTCGTTTATATATATGTATATATGTAGTTGAGATACAACTATTTGTCATATAATATTTATTATTTACAGTTACCAAATGGAAACATTATCCATTGGAGACATAGTGCTCCTATCAGTTGATGCCAAAGCATCTGAATGTAAGAGTGCATCCGGTGGCTATGTCTGTCTCTCCCTACATTCAAATAGCGAAGAGGACTATCAGCTGCTGTGTGAAGACTATTTAGTGGACAGTGAAACTGCTGAGGATTATAAGTGAGTAAACATGTTTCTTTTTTGCTTACTGCTACAACTATCAGGCCTTAATCGCTCACTGCTGGGTGTAGGTCTCCCTTTGTTTCTGCCACTCTCCCCTATATTTTGCTACTCGCAACCACCCGCTGCTGGTCTGAGGGCCTAGCACGAACATTCTCGATAGTTTTACTTACTTTTACGTTCGAAATGAAACTTCAAATGAAGGTTCGTGCTTTCATATTACACTACTTTTACATGGCCGTAACGTCGAGGATTCGCTACGTGCGAAGTCTGATTTCATTCGTGCTAGTACTATTAAGGAACTAAGGTGTGTAAAACGGTAGAATTAATGTTTTATTTGACGTTCGGTTTCGAACGTAAAAGTAAGTGAATAAACTTGTTTGACAAAATTCATTATCATAGATAAATTAGGAAAATTTTCAAGTACAATAGCTCTTTCTGCTGCTCCAAAACGTAGAGTCTTTTGGATATCTTTGTGATTTTTCTATTCTTTTTCTTTTATTTAGTATTAACAAAGTTTTTGCCTTTCAGACCAAGTCCTGGTGAATTGTTCTCGTATAATAATCCAGAGGATGGCGCCTACTACCGAGCAAGATGTCTTAACCCTACTTCAGCGGCTCTTGTGGACTCGAGCAAAATAATCCCTCTGACCGCCGCCGATAAATGCAAAAAAATACTGCCGAAATATGAGAACATCGCAGAGTTTTGTTGCATTCTGGATGCTTCAGGAGTTCAGGTTAGAAAGCAATTTGAATAAAGAAATAATTGCTTTTTTTTTTGAAGAATTTTAAAACTAATTAGTAATTTTATTCACAAATAATGCGAAAGATTGTAAAAATACCATTTTATTAATTATAAAAAATTATTAAATTAAAGAAAAAGACGAATGAGCCATGATTGGTCACCATACTTGTGACGTCATAATGTTAGCAATTTCATAACAGTACAGCGTTAACCACTATTACACTTAACTTGACAAAGAAATTTTGTATGCAAATGCAAATTTTACTTAGTAATCTACGTAGTAAGGGCTTCAAATTCATATGCATTTATTTGTTTCAGATTGGTGATAAATTAAAGTGCGCCATCAAATCGAGATTGCCTGATGGATTTAAAGTGATGTTGGAAAATGCTGAAACGAATAAACCAGTGGGTGAGGGGCACGTTTCTCGCTGGAAACCCACTGTGGAGTACCCTGTATCTAACGTTCCTGCGGGTTAGTTTAACATTAAGTACTGATTGTGTATGAAAAAAAATGTTGATACAGACATTTTGATTCAGAACAAGTACATACAATTACTTTATTTCTTTATAATAAACTAGCAGTACCCCGCGAATTCATCCGCCCGAATTCAGTTTTCCGATTTTGTAAGATATTTTTTAATTTTTTGTTATAAAATTAAAAACCCAAATTATTCTTCTAATACCGAAGTAGCCTATGTTACTCCTTGCAATATCAGTTATCTGCCAGTGAAAGCCCCTTCGAAATCGATCTAGCACTTTCAGTCATTACCCAGAATAACTGGCAACAGAATGAGACTGATAATATATTTTTAACTTGTAATAATTAAGTATCGCATATATAATCATATTCAATTGGAAAAAAATAATAATTTTCACGCTACAAACAGACCCTTCAATTTTATTGATATGTGTAGGTAGATATACATCACATTTTAAATATTTCAATTTTGCAGTATGTTTTTTATTTTATAGTATACGGTCAACTTTAAATTAAGCTGACTTTAGTTATTTAGTATATATTATTAAATAATAATAATATTTTTTTTTTAGGGAAATATATGTTTGTAATAACATATCATATTTTTTAAGAACATTAAAAAACCACTATCCCACGACCTATTCCTAATGAGCAAAGTGTTGAATGCTCCGTTTTGATACTAATTATAAAACAATTATTTATGGCAGTTGTAGTTATACCAGAAGTGCAGCG
>JANCMC010004801.1:5382073-5546346 GCA_024363005.1 Charaxes varanes
AGTGTTGAATGCTCCGTTTTGATACTAATTATAAAACAATTATTTATGGCAGTTGTAGTTATACCAGAAGTGCAGCGACCAGATATAAAGCACAACTCCGCCGTGCTGCTGGTGGAGGCGAGCACTGTCGACCGGGTGTTCGTTCGTCCAGCGGATAAGGAATCTATGAGAAAATTTGATACCGTTCTACAAGATGTACTGCAGTTTGGAATGAACGGTAGAGTTAAAAAAAAAGTTAATTTTTAAATTACATGCTCGAATTTGCTTTAGACCACACACGACTCAAGTAAAACCTCTTTACCTCCATCTATATTAATGTATATACTGTAATCCCCCCTACAACAAGGCAGGTTTATTCCACCTCATAGCAAAACGCGTTGTAGGAATATTCTCGTACAACACACTTGTAAGACCCCTAATGCGCAGTATATAATATTATATACATATATATATTATAGAATAATATTAATGTGTTGTAAGTGCACCATGTTATAGGGGGGATTACATTATATACAGTGGTGGTCGTATAATTACGTACGACTGTTTGAAAGCAAGTTTCTTTTCGACCTTATGTGAAAAAACTTACTGCGAGTTTTTTTTTTGTATCACCCTCGGTATCTCAAAACTTTCTATTCATTTATATAAAAAAATAATTGAATAATATTTAGATAAACTTTGTATTTATCCTGTTAAATGAGGAATTCCCTTTTTAATTATGCTGCATATGACGATCGTGAGCTCGTTCACTAGGACGTGTTAGTATGTCATGCCCTGAGAATGTAATCACATACATTTTCTCTACGTCTTATATAAACGTCGTAACTGTTCGAGCTCTCAACGACGTATTCATATGTCCTAAAGTGAAAATATTATTGTTACTTAATGGAGTGGTCATATAACTAAGAACTTTATTATTTATTCAAATTTGAATATAGAACTCTCAGTAACTATGACACTATTCGTATAACGTTAGTCCGACTAAATGCTTTAAAAGACTAAAAGTTGATTTTTTTAAATAAAAACAATGAAACAAAAATTTATTTTTATGATGATCCTACAAGGCAAGTGATAATAAATCTCCGCAAGAAGAATTGTTCGTATAAAAAGATAGCACGTCATCTGCAGTGCAAGAACGATATTATCTCACGCTGTGAAGCATTTTAAAACATTTTAAACGATTTTAAACATTCGACATGTACCTAAACAAAAAAGACATCTCGATGAGATGGTCGAAACATAGTGCGTTTAGCAAAACTACCGGTCCAACGAGTTGGGGACAGAATGTTCTTGTGAAAAAGTCATTCAGCAATCTCGGCAAACTATTAGAAAGTTTTTGGTAGAAGTGAAGTTGCAAAGAAGGGTACCAATAAGGTAACCATGTTGAAAAAACGACAACCGTCATAGATGTAGTATCCACTGATACTACGTAAATATTATTAAATATTTACTGTAATTATAACTCACCAAATCGGTGTATGCACGCGTCGTAATCACACTGATCACAATGCACTTAGATAGTTGTTACCCAGTCAACGGTCGTAACAGAATTCCCCTGCATAACCGATTGTCTCTGTATTTATAGTCTTATGAACAAGTACCCTCCTCCATGTATACACTACAATAGACATTTTTGTAAGGAATAAAGTTACTTGGCAAATAAAATTTCCGCCTTTTTCTTGTTCATAGCTAAACCGTTAACGGAACCACCGCAAAAGGGGCAGGTTGTCATCGGTAAATTTAGCGATGGAAACTATTACAGGTAATAAACGTTATAATCTGTTGAATAAGAGTGTGTTCCGATATACACTGTGAGCACTATAAGCTGTGACGTAAATTTTGTATACTGTAAAGGTGTTCCTTTTCCTTTGCTATACTGGTTACACCTCCCACGTAGAATTTTTCCATTTTCACTTTTCAATTTTACTAAACCACCATTTTTAAACCCACGATTTGTATTAATGTTTGATTTAACAATATAAGAGGAAATAAAACTCAATAGAAACTGGTAAATTTTTTAACAAGAGTCATTCTGTTTTCGTCTGATCACGTGATCAAAGTACTGAGGGCACTGTAGCTCGAAATTGTCAGTGCTTAGTCATAAATTTCCATTGGGTAGTGCTGCAGTATACTGGCAGTGTATAACGGAACAATTTTATCACCGGTGTGGGCACTGAGCAGTGCTCACAATTAATATCGGAACATACCCTAAATATATAGGACTATATGACACACGGACGTCTATATAGACAACTTAATGCCTGTGTTATAGGTAACGAGCGTCTGTTATACACACATATTTTTATTTGTAGAAATATATGAATGCTCCCAGACCCAGGCGAATCAAACGTGTTTTATTACATTTTCATTTTTTTTACAAGAAGCAGACGGTTAACCCAGGTGACCACCGATATCTACATGACCAGAAGGCTAGCAGATGGATTGGTGGGCTTTAATGACGAGATTAGGCCATCGGGAAGTCTAACAAACCATACAAAATGCGACATCAACACCACCACATCACGCCGGCCTTGTGTGAAAAAGAAGTACTGGACCAGACGCGAAAGTCCTCTTCAGCTGCAGACCAAAAAGACTGCAAGCGTAGCACTACCTCTAATAAAATACGTATATTACGTCATTACTTAAGAAAATATACAAAGGGGCGCGCCGCAGTACCTTAGCTTACCATATATAAGTACACTTGGGGATGACGGTATTACGTTTTAGATTTCACTTTGCCCTTCCACCTACGAACGATGCCGTGAGATACATCGCATATGCGATGGAAATCAACGTGGTAACTGATCGCGAATAACGTTTAGCGAGCGGAGGCATTCCAAACAAGTACATAGACGGTAATGAAGAACGGCTGGTGTTAACCGAGCGCATTACCGCGCGCCCGCTAACTCGCCGCCGCGCTCCCAGATTACTACTGCGTCAATATTTGAATGCTCCAACCTCAAAAGAAATTAGAGATACCGTCTAAGGTATAATTCAAATGACCACGTAAATTTATACAATAAATGTAAAACAAAACAGAATGTCTAATCGCTAATGACAAAGATCTTTGGTAGTTCTACGACCAACGGATTGAAATTCGTATGATTTTACGCTCGGGTCCTGATTCCGCTAGTATACTGTCGCAACAACTCCTAATAGCTTAATTTAAATCCATGTAAGTCTAATTGAAGGGGTAACTAGTATGTTATGCGTATTTTTATTATACTTATCAAATCTTGCATAATCCATCTATGCAAGAAACGGAGAGAGACCTTTGCCTAGCTGTGGACAATAGTATAATATAAAAACCTGCACAAAAGAATAATAACAATACTTTTTTTTTTTAATTGTGTTAGGTGTGAGTACTGCAAAGGTTAACATAAAAGTTTTATTGCGTCTATTCACGCTCACGTCTTTACTCGTATTATAACAACTAACGATGACAGTCTTATTTTTGAGGTATTGCTCAGGTATTTTTGAGGTATTGCTCAGGTATTTTTGAGGTATTGCTCAGGTATTTTTGAGGTATCAGCTGAAAAACTCACCTATTTGATGTGGGCTTTTGGGCACTTTAAAAATTACATTAGTCCGTTGTAATTTAAATTATAATATTGAAGAATAAATATATAGAGGACAACATGACACACGGAGGCCTGCTCCTAGGGTAGACAACTTAGTGCCTTTGTTATAGGTAAGAGACGTCTGTTATACACAAATATATTTTTTGTAGAAATGTACAATACATACATATAGATAAAACATCCAGACTCGAGGCGGGAATCGACATCACGATCCCCTGAGCAGAAGGTAGGTTCACTGCCCACTACGCCAATGGACCAATGAAATACAATTTAAAAAGTAAAATCTTCTTATTTTTATTTAATTCAACAATTGAGTTATCGCGGCTTCTAATTTCAAATCGCAAACAGAATATATAAGTGAAAGTTCAAATGTCATATACACAGAGTAACAAATATGACGCGGGCGATCGAAGCCTGGCCGCTGTGTGCTCAGGGTGTTGTTGTGTTGGGTGAGCGGCACCTGTGAACGTGTTTGCACCCCCACTTACACGGCGGGCTAGAATATACGTGCAAACTGTTTGCTCGCACCGGCACCTCAGCAGGCGAGGAAATCTTAATCTACCAAAGAGCTATTGAAACTTCCAGTAATGACTCACCAGCGCGTTTGTTTTTGGTGTAGATGTGAATGAATGTTGCGTTAGCGGGTGCAGCTATGATATTTAAACGTAACAGTATTTTTTGTGTTAGCGTCTTAATACTTCGAATGAAGTAGACAAATTATTTTATTATTTAATAAAGGTACTGACTACATTGTGATTGTTATAGCCTAACAGCCACTTAGACAGACACAGAGGTTGCATGTTTTGGTAAAGGAAAAACCTTTAATGAAAAAAACAATACACACCAAGAAGGGAGTCAAGAATACGTGATCGTTCTCTTTGTGAATGTGGTTTAGAGGAGGGTATTCAGATCATATCATGTTCAGTTGTTTGAAGTTATTATACTCCCTTTATGATGTTCTACCGCAGTCACAAATATTAAATGTCTTCTCAGACTTGTTTTACCCCTTTTATATCTACTCTTAATAAAGTTTAAGCCGATAATAAAATAAAGTTATAATTTTGTATCGATTAGTTTTATATACATTTTGATTTATACGAGTACCTTTGTTTTTTTTTTTTCGTTTTATATGTTGTTCTTTCATTGGTTTCTTTTTTTTCATATGTCATTTATTTTTAAACCCAAAATTACCGCTCTGTTTCCTAAATAACTTTTATCGCACGACACTGGCGAATTGGTTTGCGCATAATAGGGCACGCGAAGCCATTTTAATGCTGTTGAGTAGTATCCCGAATAAAGTGCCTTCTGACATTGAACAGGTTCTCTGGTACAGACTTCTGTACACTCTGATATTACCACATAAAAATTTTTAATATACTACTATGAAGTGCACTATGAAGAGTCAAATGGTACTGCAATGCCATGTGAATCTAAATATGGCACTTAATAGTAGTGGAGTGCCGTAAGACCTAAACTAGTAATCCAGGGAGAGTCAATGAATCTTTTTTTTTAAAGTCCAACTAGCATATGAAACAGTTACTTAAATACTAATATTAGAGATATAATAGCTGATATGCAGGTCTATAATAAATGTATATAGCATTGTTATAAAATATCATGCACACAATAGAAAAACAAAAAAAAATAGAGTTAATATAGAAATTATATAAAAATAAGATTAAAAATTAAATAGAGTAATTATATTAATTTTACCTTATTTATGGAACTCACCAATCTTTAAATTTATATTCTATAAACTATTGAAACATAAGTAATGTTAAAAAAATATATGATATTTCAATTTTTTTAATTAGTTTTCTGCAAATACCTTCAAAATTATAAATAATAAAAAATTTGATTCGAGGTAAACATCTTATGGCACGCCACGATAGGTGGAATCTAAAAGTATTCTTAGAGTTAGTACAAATACATTATATGTGTATACAACGTATATAAATACGTGAAGCGAAAACTTTAAGTGCTATTTTAAGAAAATTGCGCGGACGGAGGAGTATGAAATTTGGCACAATTGTAGTTCATATAAAGGAAGGTGTGCGAATGATAATATTTTTTTATAATATGCAATATTAATATGTTAAATTATTAAAATAAAATCACACGCACTCCAATGCCAGACGATTTACTATATAAGTGTGTCTTGACATGCTCTTGGCCGTTTTTTAAATGTTAAAATCTCATATAAAAACGCTCATAATAATAATAATTTGGATATGGCCACGCCAACATACTTTAATTTGAACCGGGTTCTTAGGGACTACAGTCCATCCTTATAACCGCTTCGCTATTGGAAGTCATAATGTTCTATAATAAAGAGATAAAATCTCCAGGAATTCATTTTAAGAAAAATTCCACTGTTAAACACAGAGAGAGGATAATCCATCTGAAAAATTAATATTGAAGGAACTATTTAAAAAAGCGACCTTAAAGCTTTAAAAATAAAGCTTAATTTCGAGAAGCTTTATGTTAAAAGATTCCCTAAAAGCTCTGCTCAACTATTTTAAAATTACATGTTTAAAAAGAGATATTTGAATAGTTGTTCTAACAGTTTTAAAAACAAGTGGGGTTTCTTTTAAGATGAATTTTTTGGTAGGTTTATTGTGCATATCTATAAAGTAACACAAGGTATTTAAGTGTATCTATAACAAAACGTAACGGATCTGTGTCTCAATAGCATAACGTAACGTATATATTTGTATCAATAACAAAACTTAACGTATCTATGTGTTTCTTTAACAAAACGTAACATTACTATGTGTATCTATGACAAATTTTAACGTATCTGAGTGTATCTATAACAAAATTAATGTCTTTACGTGTATCCATAAAAAAACGCAAATTATTTATGTGCTTCAATAACGTACCTAAGTGTATCGTTACTAAATGTAACGCACTTACGTGTATTTCTATATACACGTAGCCTATCTACGTGTATATTCAATTACAGCTAGTCCGTTTATCGAAACGTAAAATATCTATGTGTATCTATAACAAATTTCTACGTATCTATTTGTATATATAACGAAACGTAACGTATATATTTGTATATATAACGAAACGTGACGTATCTACGTGTAATTCAATCGAAACGTAGCCAATCTACGTGTAGACAAAGTTACAGCTAGTTCCTTTTATTTTCAGCGTCAAAGCCTCACATACACGCCCCTAATAGCTCAAGACAAATTGCTCTTATCACGTCCACTTAAGGACCTAACATTCGGTACGGCAGAACACGTTAGTGCAACGGAACAAGGGAATGTAAACCTTACTAGTAAACTATTAAAGTTCATTTTACCTAGGTTGTACCCTCAGTCAATACCTTATATCAACTCTATTTCAAATTGCTAAAGCAGTTTCCTATATGAAATTGCTTCGCGTCTCCGAGGAGTTGCCGCGACTCAAAGAAAATGGGAACATAATTAAGTCCCCGATAGGTCATGCAGTTCGATAAGCAATTCTGTACCTATCTGTACTTTTAAATTTGTATGAAACTACTAGCGGTTCCGGCAAACGATGTCCTACCCGAACGTTCGGCTAATTACTATATACTACATTTTATTATTTTTATCATCTCCATAGCCGTCCGTCTCGTCCCGTTCAAATTCGTTCTTTCACAGGAACCATCTCCTGACAATAACAATCACAACAATAAAAGAATTAGCGAAATCGTTCCAGCCGAACGAAACGTGCGTGCCTGTGATTTACTAAAATTGGGCAAACGTATATGAATGAAATTTGCCACAATCATAGTTTATGAAGAGGATGGTGTGTGCATGCTAATATTTTTATAAAATAAACATTATTGATACTTGAAATTATTAAAATAAAGCCTCACGCACACCAATGCCAAACGATTTACACACACATGTATACATTTTACTATTAAATGTGTCAAAGCGTAGTTATCATTTATTTAATACCTTTGTTAAATCAGTTGCCAGCTTCGATGTTTCCGAACAGTTACGACTTGGGAACATTAAAGAAATGACTATACTCTTCTTCAAAGGCCGGCAACACATCTGCCAGGTTTCTGATAGTGCCGTTATCCATGGACGTACGTAGTCTCTCTGGTGAACCGCCTGTTCCTTTATTACCCTTGTTTACCTAGTATAATGCCAGACATAGCTCAAAGTGTTTGTACATTTTTGTCCTTGAAGACTACAAAGTACTATAAAACTTTGTGAAAGTAGATAAACTTCCCGGCCAAACAACATGATCATTTAAGTGGTCATACAAATGAAGCTATTTCTGGCTCCGGCATTAAAAAAAGTAGCTTTCAGTTTATTTTACGCTACAATATTTAAAACTACCCAACAGATTTTAATGCGATTTTCACCAATAAACAGAGTGATTCAAGAGGAAGGTTTATGTACATGTATAATAAATGCATTAGCTACATTGCACCTGGGCGAATACGGGGCGGGTCACTAGTGTAAAAAGTAACTAACGAAGCTTGGAATTAAACTTGGAATTCTTAAGAAAATGTATAAATGTGGGAGGAAATGTACAGAAGACGCAAAGAAAGATTCTTGGAAACAATTTCTCAAAGAAATCTGCATCCGCATTCTTTAGCTTGCTAAACAATCCATGTACACAAAACCTGGTTACTAGTACAGACAATTGAATACACATTTTTACAGACACGTTCGACTTATGCCGGCGCCAGACATAGCTTCATTTGAATGATCATGTAGTGTGGACGGGGACTTTGAGTAGCTGCGCAAAGTTTTGTTAGAACTTTGTAGTCTTCAAGGAAAAAAATGTACAAACACTTTGAGCTATGTCTAGTGCCGACATTAAGAACGTATTCATTGAACATCATAGAATGCTATGCAATATTTGTTAATGTCAGTTAGAATACAGGCATATGGGCCACTTGAGGAGATTGTAGCTGGATCAGTGGTCGGCATATGGGTCGAACACTAGGTTAAGCAGTTCTTACCGCGACTGGATGATAGATTTCTTTATAACATTATTTTTTTCAAATATCCGACCTCCTCCGTATTTCAAAAGCCACGCAAAATAGTGGGTCCGATTAATTTCACTGAGTGATTTCAGTAGTGAGATGTAGAGATTATGGGGTTTTTGGGGATAACGTTAGACGGCAGTCGGACTTAACTCGCCCCATAACCACATTCAATGCAATTTAGACGCTTCCTTGGACTAGACCGGAATAACGCTACGAAGAAGAATATTTAATCACTAAGGATAAAGCTAAAAAAATAAATCTTAATATTTTTATAGCTCTGTCCTAATTTTTTTCCAAAATAATGGTGACAGTAGCGATATATCGTGACACTGAGGGGCTCCGTGCGCTGCTTACGCTCGCCACTGTAATTTATTTGAAGTACTATCGCCGTCTTTTTCTAGCCCACAGCACCTGGTATCGAGTTGAGGCGGCTATCTCTTTCCAGCACGAGGCGGAGGCGTGGTGGTATCGTGCGGGAATGCCGCCAGGACCGACGTTCGTATAAACCGAGATAAATCGCTAACAATCTCACTGTTGTGGCTTCACACGTATACACAGACAGTATGTTCTTATTCTATATTAATATATGTATGTATAAAAGGTTTGTTAAAGGGGAATAGAATTATAATTAAGGGAAAAATAAAAAGATTGTTTCCGACTATCGCTGTTGCGGTCGTACAAATATTGCATGTCATTAAATGCAATATTTTTCATAAAAATATTCAACGGATTCCTAAAAGAATAAATAAAAAATATGCTAAAAAGAGACAAAAGATTCTACGCTGTAAGATTGCACAATCATCCATCGTCATTAAGGTAGAATTTACTTACTTACTTACTGTAGCGGCTCAGAAACCCAAAATGAGTGTTGGCCTCCGACAGAAGGTAGACCACTAAAAGATTTTCATTGGACATTGACTTGTGTGAATGTCCAATGTGAATATATTTAAGAAATTTAAATAAATCAGATTAAAAAAATTAAGTGAGTAGATACTCTGCCCTTCTATTTCGTTTTAATTATTTAAAATCTATGTCTAAATTCGAAGATATTTACTTAGGAAAGTCTCAGTAAACCAAAGATTGGTGGTCCTCTTAACTATTAGGATGGTTTCAGAAAACCAGAGACTCGAGGTACTCTTAACTATTAGGACAGTCTCAGAAAACCCAAGAATTGTGGTGTTTTTAACTATTAGAATAGGCCTCCGAACCTCTATAGAACAGCTGATGGCAAAGTCTATAGAGTCTAATTGAAATATTTTATGTACCAGAATGATAAAAGGGTAGTTGTCTCTAAAATAAATTCTAATAAATATTTGTTTTGTGTAGTTAATAGAGGTTCAAATATTTTATTAATCAAGTAGAATTACTAAAATATGTCTGATTGTTTAATATTTTGGGAATATAAACCTATTAAATTAAAAACATAAATCATACGATATAGAACAGACATCAGAGTGCATGACGTAACATCTCGCGAAACAAATTGTTTTCGCAAATGTACAATCCAATCACGCTCAAGTACAGTTGTTTGTTTGGCAAGGCGTTACATCAAAAAGACGCCATGACAGTTCAGAGTGTTTTGGCGCTTAATTTTAAATGAATTTATAAACAATGCAGAATTAACCTGGTAAAAGTTTGTTTTTCTCTGAAATACTCATATTATAGGTTTAGTTGACTGCACGGCGTAATATTAGCTAGTTTTTGGATAATAGTCAACTAGCCCATTTTATATTTGTAAAATCGGAAATTTAAATAAATACTCTCATTTTTATTATATATGTACCATATATTTTTCTCTATGACCGAAGTAGTTTAGAAGGAAATCAATTAATACCCTTTATACAGAATTATCAATATTCTTTGAATCTAGCAATTCTTATGTAATTCTACTACTGCTCGTTACTTCTTCAAGAATTCTTTAGGAATTCTGCATATATAACCAATAGCTTCAAATTACAGGTGTTTCCACTAATATTTCGTACATTGCAATACATCAATTGGTGCCTAAAGATTGTTGCTGTTCCAGTTGTTGCAAATATAGGAATTTTTACACCCTAATTTCAGATATGCAAATATTATTACACTTTATAGTCCATATGATTTCCCATATCATGTTGCTTTTTTAGTAAAAATACCTATATATTTTGTTCATTTATGATTACCTAAAGCTCATGTTGAAGCTTCGATTTCAGGTCCGATGTGCCTCAACGCACGTTTCGCTTCGACACCGAAGCATCATCAGGAGATAGACTCTACAAAGGTTATTCGTATATTGCATTTTTCAGGACACAAATTTAGATCTTTTTAAGGGCACTTTATGTACATTCAAAAGAAATGTTCGAATTTATTTTTCTAGTCAACTTTAGGTGTGGTATAGTATGGTATATTAATTTTTTTTTTTTAGTTTTGTATTTTTTAGTTTACTTTTTAATTATTTTTAAAAATCTTTCAGTGTTGGATAGCTTATGTATCGAGGAAGACTATAGGCTATATATATCGTCACACTAAGGCCAATAGCACCAATAAAAAATGTTTTAAAATCAGGGGTTCTTTTTCCCAGCTCACAGCTTCCGCTGCGTGCGCTGCGTAAATGGTTAAAGTTTCGCAAAAGTATGACAAAATTGTTCCCCTTTAAAAGTTCTAAATAAAAATCGGTAAAAGCATATGTCTATCTTTTAAGGTTGGCTTAGTATAACCTTTTTTATACTAACCAAATTATTGTTCTAAAATATTTCCATTATTTGTAAAAAGGTATTTTTATAAACATAATATTAATCCTTATCCAAAAATCATTTTTAAACCTCTAAGAGTGGCACATGTGGACGATGTCGCGGGGTACAGCTAGTATGACATAAATTCATAAATATTAAATATAGTGACTGTCAAAAGTATGGTCACAGCGAACGGCAACTTAGAGCTATGTCAAATAACTGCGCAGAAAGTATGCCAGTTGCAAGGTTTCCTTTTTACTCGAACAAAAACTACGCGTTCCGCACTTGTATGTAATAAGCAAGCACTTTTGAAATCCACGCGCTAAAACACATATTATATTAGTAAACGTATGGAACTTAGAGGTTTTAATTAGTTAATAGGTTATATCACATCGTATTATGTATATGTCCAAATATTATATATAGCGTCTGTAAAAAGTATGGTCACAGCGAAAGGCATCTTAGAGCTATGTCAAATAACTGCGCAGAAAGTATGCCAGTTGCAAAGTTTCCTTTTTACACGAGGAAAAACTAAATATTGAAGTAAGACGGCGGCGGTGGGGTTTGAACCGGGTACCTTGCGGATTTCAGTCCATACCTTATACCGTTGAGCTATTGAGGCTCTAAATATAAAATGTCATTAACTATATCGAATTCATACCTATAGTCTTTAATATATAAAGCCAAAGTGTTTGTTTGTTTCCTTGAACGCGCTAATCTCAGGAACTACTGGTCCGATTTGAAAAATTATTTCAGTATAAGATAGCTCATTTATCGAGGAAGGCTCTAGGCTATATATCATCACGCTAAAATTGAATCTCCTTTTTTAACTAATTTTAAGCGGATAAAGTCGCTGCCACACTAGAATATATATCATTATTTTTCTTGTAATAATTATTAAAGTAATTTTGATATCACGTGGGAAGTGTCTAAGTTTAGACAAATTTACGATTTCTATTATAGCCAGATCCTAAATCTATTTCTACCTTAGAGGTTTGTTATCAATTACTTTATCTATACAATAGTTTATGTACAAGAATATCTATTTCGCAATGGATCTAGATTGAAAGCCATAAAAGGTCTTGTAATAGAAGTCTAAAGTGGGTCATGAATTTGATGAAACAGGCATATTATATTAAACAAGCTGTAAGCCGCGACTTCGACCGCGCGAAAATCGTTGAAATTGTTCCAGGATTCTTGTTGCTCTTTATATCAGCTATTCGCAAGCGTTTTGCAGATTACCTGTAACAAACACACAGATAGACAATAAATTTAATTTATCTTAAGTCAGCAAGATAAGCGAATTAAAATTTTATTACAACTTTTAATGGAAACGATAGCAGGGGAGTTATAAAGCGACACAAAAATTTAGGTGACAAAAGGATTTTTTGATAGGCGATTATCCACGAGTATTCTACTGGTAAGTGAGAAGAAGGCAGATGTATACATTAGTAAATGTATTGCAAAAAGGTTTTTCTAGTCTGAGTGACAGAAACGACATTTGATACATGAATAACTTTTATTGATCTGCCGAGTATTGAGGAGTAGGACTGACATTTTATTTGATATAGTATAAGTAACATTGTAAATTCGAAATTATTTTAAATATAAATTGACTTATAGAAATAAACTATTTCAAATGAAATTAAAAACTATATTTAAATACGTGAAGCGAAAACTCTCGGCACCATGTCACGAAAATGCCATACAGTAACGTATGGGGGTAAGATGTTTTTTTTTTTTTAAATTAAAAATAGGCTATGCGTATAAAAATTTAAGTAATACTCATCTATAACTTATATTACTTATATGTATGTAGGTACTTGATTTATACTATCACCAAATCGCCGCGCCTCGTCGCATCACTGGTCCGCAGTACCAGTTGGTACATTTTAATCACTCGAGAAAGAAGGAAGACGTCAAACTCGTAGAAATTAGTCGGTATCTAAAATAAATCAATGCTAAGAAAATCGTTTTATGGAAAATCATATTTACGAGCGCGCATTTAATATGCAGAACGAGTAAAGTCAAGTGAAGAAACTACCTTCGGAGGTCTATCTGGACTCGTCATATTGAGAGATTATATTATTCATATATAAAGTTATGTAACGTATAGTTGATCAAGAATTTGGTTTGCCACGCTAAGGTCGAATGTCGTTTGCAAGTCAATTACTTAAAAGGTTTATTTTTGCTTGTTATGCATTACGTTGATTTACAACGATAACCCTTAGCAAAATTTTCTTTAACTAGGAGCTGTCATACAAAATGGTAAAGCACTTTCTTGGTCGACTATACAACTGTGTAATATTACTATTTAAGTTATTACAAAGCAAAGTAAGTAATTTAAATGTTTACTTTACAGTTGTTTGAAAGAGGTTCGAGTTATTCTAGAATGCGTAATATCCGAGAACAGTAGAAATAGTATATACTTTCCTTTTTTAGTTTTTCTCGAAATTTGTTTATTTAAAAGATACGAAGTTTCTACGAGTCTGATGAAATATATTTTCTCAATATATGTTATACTATGATACAATTAAAATAATAATACAACAGTTAAAACAGTTCGTATTTATTATACATTATCTAATGAACTACTTTAAAAGTATTTATGTACGTAATGGTACTTCAATAATCAATTATTTTGATAATAATTTTATTGTTCTTATTTAATAGGTGTAGTAGTTTAGTGGATAAAATCCGGGAGGACCTGATGCGAGCCACAGAGGATGATGTTCGCGTGGCTGAGTTCTGGAACGGAACTGTCTGATGCGCCATTGACACGACAAGAAGAAGATCGTCGCTACTTAATATATTTTTGTACACAATAATGTAATCGTCATATGACCGTATATTTGTTTACAAAAATATATTAAATAATAACGACTTTGTTTCAATTTGCATGTTTGTAGCGCTCTATTGTGAACTTGGGAATTTGGAGTTACGACAATTTACGTGGGAGCCATCGAATGGTTTTAATAACAATACTTATAGTAAAATTTCCACATGACTTTAGTCCGTTTTCTATATTGTAACATTTTTTGTCCTCTTTTATATCTTCTAATGATGTATCTGAATTTACATTCACATTACAGTCCATGGGCGTCGGTAGTCACTTAGGTAAACCGCCTGCCTGTTTGCCCCTTGTTCTATTAAAAAAAAGTTACCTGTCCTAAATTTTGATATGAATTGTTTGGATACGTAGCTGGCGACGTGGCCGTGCCGTCTCGGTGAAGCAGGGTTCTAAAACGATAAGTTTGCAAGAGTTTCTCTCACTCTGATCTGGGAACAAATCGATGCGGTTAGAGCCATTTGTTTCCAAGATTTTTATCACTCGAATTATCCTTCACGTTATAATAGAATTTTTAAATGAGTTTACGTTTCGTTTATCGTATTTATGTACGTCTTTCATTATTTAGTGTAAATTTAACATTTTAACATTTTGAAGTCATAATTTTTACTTTCACAATGCGTTCTCATAGTTAACTTTCTACTACATTTACAAATGGTTGTAGCTGCAACATCGAAAGTGCTTTCGTACAAGAGATATTTAAAACGTGTTATACGGAACACTTACAAGAAGAGAACATATCGCATGGTGTAAACAGATAAGCTCTATGACTCTTACTTAGTACACACTCTTAATTTCTTCTACTTACCGTTATCCCGATCTAGTACCAAGGTCCGCTTAAATTAAATAAATTAATAAATATATACAGGACTATATGACACACGGACGTCTGTTCCTAAGGTAGACAACTTAATGCCTGTGTCAAGTCACCAAACCTTAGTAGTCCAACAGAGGCTGGAATTCACTTTAAAGCATTTACAAGTCACCAAACCTTAGTAGCCGAAATTTTCATACGGATTACTAACTTTTTTTAAAAATATTCTGTCGCCTGTTTTAATCAGAAGTAATGTAAGATTCTAACGGCGAAAGAATTTTTCAAATCGGTCCAGTGGTTTCGGACCTTATTTGATGCAAACAAACAATCGAGTCTTTTCTCCTTATGCTTAACTAGCTGTACTCGCGACTTCGCCCGCGTAAAATTAAGTAAAAATAGCATGATAGCCTATAGTACTCTTTAAGAAATGGGCTATCTAACACTGAAAGAATTTTTCAAATCGGACCAGTAGTTCTTGAGATTAGCGGGTTCAAGCAAACAAACTGTTCAGCTTTATATATTAGTATAGATACAGTATAGCTATAGTATATATTCGTTGTATCGCGTGGTTTTTTTACATTAAAGTTTGTTGTAAAGAGGTTAAATTGGACAGTGGTTCTGACTCTTCAGCTTTATATATTGTTATAGATTTTAGCACGGACACCTAAAAATTGATTTTTTTAAAAATAGAGATAAGCATTGGCGATGTTTCTAGTAATCTTTTAAAAAAAAATATTATTACCATCCTATAATGATGATATTGTGACTTCCACTTCCTTATATCTTATCTGTAATGTGAAACGGAACAACATGCTAGCACTCAAAACATTAATTACTATCAAAACATAGTGTTTTATCACAGTGATTCAGACAGCGAGACGTTTTTCAGAAATTGACTCATCCTACTCACGCCTACATACAGTTTTACTCACGCTGTTTCTGTAGTATTTAAAACGAGGAACATGAGTCGATTCGTCCTAATTGAACTCTTAGGCTTAGCGGAAATGATAGTGAAATTCTTATGCTATTAATATCGTATATGAAGTAGACATATTGCGTTCTATTTGGAAATATCCCCCTTTCGACTCGAGTCTGGGTGTATAATCCATATGTATGTAATTATATATTTCTAAAAAAAATATATTTGTGTATAACAGGCGTCTGTTACCTATAACACAGGAAAAAAAGCACTTCAGAAACAGTATGTTAAAATTAAAAACACATTTATTATTCATTACAATTCCTCTTTAACAAAATATTATTTCGAATTCAATCAAAATTTTTTAGGAAGATTGTAAGGATTTTTTTAAATATATTCTTTGATATTTTTATTTTTTGTATCCAGAAAACCTCCATAACGTTGAATAGTTTGCGATCTCAATGCTTGCTGTTCTTTACTAAACTGAAACTAAAAAAAACTTGATTCCGGCTAATTGAATTTGAATTCACATTGATTATGTACTCTTGGAAGAGGTTTCTTTTTTCGGACATCTGTTCTTTTCGAGGGAATCTTCAGTAGAATGTTTGCTGCATTCCGCATCTTATCAACTATCAAATCAACAATGGCTACTGACTTTTACATACATGGATGCCCTTCGTTACTTCAATTTCAACTTCTTGTCACATTGCTGCGCCACAATGTATCGTCAGTTGGAAATCGTGAAAGTACAAAACGCAGTTCATTTTTTGTTTGAATTTGCAAACGGCCGCACGGCCGCATCAAGATGTACGCGAGGGGAATGGGACGATCTTGATTTAAATTTTATAAATACTTGTAATTTTGAGCTTGAATCGAATAGAAGCGCCTCTGGAATAGTAAGATCAGAATTGGCTCCTTTATTAAGACACTTTATCCCATCTTTGTACATCAAATTAAATCACTGCAACACATTTGTTTCTTGTAGGAACAAAGGTGCATGTGTGGATCAACTGTAATAAAATTAGAAAAGTCTAGTACATGGAAAGAGTATGATCAACGTACAAGTAGGTATAGAGCTCAAGCTTTACCTTAAGAGGTCAACCTATAAGAGTAAGCCTATAGCTTATCTGCTAATTATTTCAGTAAGATTCACTAGGTTAGTGTTAGCAGTTAGTGGCAATGCTTCTGCTACTAAATTAATTTTCGAACGTTGTACAGGTTCTAAAGAATATAAGAGTAAGGCTTATCTGCTAGTAATTTCACAAAGCTAGATTCACTAGTTTAGTTAGATCAGTTGGTGGCAATGCTTCTGCTTCTCTAGTAATTTACGAACAAACGCGACAACAACACCATCACTAGACGTGACAGCATTGCTGCCACTTCACGCCGATCTCATGTGAGAAAGAGGTAGAGAGTAATAGAGAAATAGACTTAAAAAAGCCTCGACTTTGAGGCCCTATTAAAATAATGCTTAATAACACTTAAGTAACGCTTGTAAAGGTAGAGTACGTAATTCTCATTAATTGTTAATGCGTAACATCCTTTGAAGGATATAATTTTATTTACGTATTTACTCAAAACATTATTAAAGCCTTGAGAACGTGCCAATAGCACATTAAGTAAGCACTTACGTCATATTTTGTAATGGCTGCCAGCTGAACCAACTTATGCAAATTAAATATTGACTTGGATGACATGACTTCTGTATTGAATATTGTCTATTAAATGCGCAACTTTATTACTTCTTTTTGGGGTTCCGTAGTCCGACAAGAAACCTTTATAGTGTCGCTCTGTCCGTCCGTCCGTCTGTTTGGCCGCAAAGCTGTTCCCTCTCTAGGCTTTCCAAAATATTGAATGTACAGACTTGAAACTTTGCATTATGATAGGACGTGCTAAAAACTCATTATGAAGATTATTTTGAGCGAAATTAGATACCAACTTTTGAAGTTATTTAACAAATAAGTTTATCGCGAATCAGATACGGAACCCTTCCTTAGAAGTGTGTCTTGAAGCTCTTTTTTATTGGCTATCTATTTTTTAAAGAATATTAGTAATAATTCTTACGTTTTTCTAATATTCCTTTATCCCCTTAAGTTAAACCTTGTGTAGGGAATGGGTGCGACATTATCCCAGCGGCGTTGGGATTCAAACTGAGCACCTTGTCGATTTCAGTACGTCCCTTCTACCGCTGAGCTATCAGGGCTCTAAATTGGTATAAAATACGCTTAACTCACAATAAGTAAGAGACGAAATGAATAAGACACGATTTTCTGTGGAGGTATTGCTTAGCCTTGATTTATAGAATTATAGAATATTATAGAAGATTATAGAATATTAGGAATACTTTTTAGGTATGTCTAATATTCCCTTTTTCCCCTCCCACTAAGCTTAAATTAAAAGCTTGTGTATATGTTTTTCTTTGCATTTACTCTATACGTTTGGTATAAGAGGAGTGGGGGAGTGTAACACAGGAACGCGTAACATCTGAGGAATTCCATTTCCCTACCGATATTTCTTCGTACCACGGGACTTATATTCTTAAGGAGTAGACTCCAATAAATTAATTTAAACATTTTTTTTTATATAAGAAGGGGCAAACGGGCAGGCGGTGACGACTGACGCCCATGGTTATCTACGCTAAGATGGCTCACAGGTGCGTTGCTGGTTTTAAAGAGGTTCTTGCCACTCAGGAACGCACACAAATCGAACGAAACGCGATAACAATATCCTCACTTAAAGTGACAGCATTGTTTGTCGCCATTTGTGATCTTATGTAATGCCGGGGCCAGACATATGTAGCTCAAAGTGTGTGTACATTTGTCCTTGAAGTCTACAAAGTTCTACAAAACGTTGTGAAGTTACACAAAATCCTCGGCCACACTTATGATCATTGAAGTGAAGTCACTCAAATGAGGCTATAATAAAAGGCTCCGGTATAAAAACAAACAATATTTTTTGTAAAAGGTGCCGTAATCGTAGCTACTTAAGTGTTGAATTAATGTAGTTGCAGCATTTTAAATAAAGATTAATTCGGAATGAAAAATAATCATGTCTTTACCGTTCAAGTACTTTAAAAAAGTAAATCAACTTTACCGGCGAATTTTTTTTTTAAATTTATCTGCAAAGGAAGTGCGTTTAATTACTTTTGTTGGCAACATCGTTATATTTCAGGTACGTTGAGCTTGTAATAAATTCCCATTATTCCTGCCGTAGGACGTCGGCTTACCTTAATGTAAGTATGATGTACGTCCTCGTTAATAAGTAAGAGAGAGTTTAGGCCATTTTAACAATTAACCGGATGAACACGGGAGGGGTTAGGGGATAGATTAGGGATATGATAAATTACTTTGCATACTCGTAAGTCCGTGATTTAAATAGAAGTTAAGAGCTGTGATCACATCCGCAATCAAACCAGTGGAGCTTCTATAATGATTTTCATTGAAATTGAAAAGAAAATCAATGTTTTATGTATTTCAGACTCATATAAATTTCGGGTACTCTCCTACTTGTTACGTAGCGTAGTGACTTACATTGATACAAACATTAGCTTTATGAGTTCATAACTTCACATTCATATAAATTAAAGTGAACATTAATCGATTAAAACTTTTGCAATTTAAGTTTTTATAAACAATATATCTTATTGTGTAATATTTTAAGTAAATTTTGCTTTAACAAATGATTGGATTCTTATTTATTTTCTTTATTCTCATTTTCTCAGGTGGTTGGTGATGTGGACGACACATTGCCGGCCGTTCTGTCGGAACTTGGAATCAAACTCACAAAACAAGAGGCCAAACTTAACGTACGCCCACTTCTACGACTCGTTTGTAGCAGATTTTTTGGTGACTTTTGGTAAGAAATATCTTACAGTATTTTGAAGATTATGCGAATTTTAAAATTGTTTTTGTATCTACACAAAAAATAAAAACTTTTCATTGGTAATGGAACTGCCATAAAATGAGAAATAATTATTAAATTAAGACTTTTAGCTTTTGGTTCTGACACCCAGTCTATTACAAGAACAAACTGTTACAACCAATAAAAGAAAAAAATATACCTTTAATATCTAGACATAATAGATTAAGATTTTTGAAACCCTCTCCCTCTTGATGTGACATCACTTAATTTTCAATTTAATAATAACAAGAAAAACAGAATGATTTTCTTCGATTTTTTTTCATATTTATAAATTTGACGTGTGTGTGACGTCACAAACCTTGTGTTCCATACCCGTTGTTATACAATTTCACACTTTGGTGATACCCTCCCTCCCATTTGTAATGCACACAATGTATTCCTTCCCCCTTTTAGTGGTTTCGTGGATATGGTAGTGCGTCACGTGCCTTCCCCCCTGGACGCGGCGCCCCGTAAGGTGGCGCACGCCTACCGCGGCTCCTCGGGGCCGCTCTACGACGACATGATCGCCTGCGACCAATCCGGGAGGCTGGTCGCGCACACCACCAAGATGCCACGTTCATAGTTTGACACTGTGCTGACATTATTCTTTGTAGAGAAACTTCCAGTGCCGATATTTACGTATTTTTAAAATTTTACCTTTTGATTACCTTTATCTGAACCAAATAATTTAAACTCCAGCTCAAGACTCCGATAGCTACACGGCTACCGTCGACATCCTCTATAGTTGCCATTAACGACCTCATGCATAATTTATTGTTGAAGATATTCCGTTCAAAGGACTTTTCAATTATGATATTAGTAGCAACCGACTTCGATGAAGGAGAACGTTCTCGAACGAAGTTCGAAAACAATTTAAAAATACACATAAATAAGCATAATATAAAAATAAACCCTCTAAGTTAAGTGACACAATGAAATAAAATAAAAATACATCGTCACGCATTAAGTAGGACTAAAAAGCTGGCTCATGTTAGCCCTAGCTCAGGCGTTTATCTATTTGGGCTGCATTGCTAATGCATCACATTGAATGGAGACTAGTGCTTTGGTCTATAATAAATGATTTAAACGAGATGTTTTATTTTGTTACAAATAAAATAAAACAAAAATTAATAAGTTTGATTGCATGGTTTTTTTTTGTTCTTCGCATTTACATACATATATTACGGGATACTACGCCGATTTTGATGATTCTTTTTTTATTTAATAGAACATACTGCAGAGGTGATCTCGTATAAATTTAATGGAAATCGGTCAGCCGGTTTTTGAGAAAACAACCAAGGTGTAAAAATTGATATGCAGACATATACGTGATATTTTTGTTTAATTCGAAACTTCTCATGAAGAAGTGCGTTTAGTAGAGCCCATTCATTTCATATATAAACAAAATATATGTACTTTTGGGAAACAAAAAGAAATATAAATTATTTTTGAAATAAAAACAAAACCCCAAAAGACACCTAGAAACTAAAAAGCGACAAATAATTGGTACTTTCATATTATTTAGAAGACATCTATGCTGATGTGTTGAAGTCGGTGCCATCGGTGTAGCGTGGAACCTATTTGTGCAATGTGTAATAATATCTTTATGGAAAACAAAAAAGCACGATATATTTAGCTACGGTCGAGCGGTAAGGTCCTTAGTCCATCCTGCCGAGTCATCCCGTCGACACGGATCAAACGTTGTTAATCAAAAATTTTAAACTTCTATCTAACTGCATCTGTACTCCTGAGCTTATCTTACCTTTACTTATATATAAAGCTGAAGAGTTTGTTTGTTTGTTTGTTAGCTTGAACGTGCTAATATCAGGAACTACTCGTCCGATTTGTAAAATTCTTCCAGTATTAGATTAGATAGCCCACTTATCGACGAAGGCTATATATCATTGTATTAGTTCTTAAGAAATTTGTGTGTGTATATTTTGTCCCCCAAAAACAAATTGGGAAACTGTAATGTTTTTTGGGTTTTAATTTATCAATAAATAAATAAATCATCACGTTAAAATTTTTCATCCAATTTTACGCAGACGAAGCCGCGGGTAGCAACTAGTACGATATATGTAATTTATGAAATTTCCGAAATATACCATGAAATCAACAGAATATTATTTACATACATAAAGCATATGAAGTGCCTTTTATGGAATTTCTGTTTGCGAATAGACAATTAAAATTAACGTACCAACTTGACGTTTTTTTACGGAATTCCACGATAAGCAGGGAAACGATTTTCCACCTGTAAGTACAGAGTGGTGCCCCCCTTATTACCGCCAATTGGCCGATCTATAATTTGGTCACATAACGTCAAAACCACTGTAATTTCCTACACTTTCTACCGTCTCTCCATCACAACTCAGTTGTCAAGTGGTGCAGATTGCACGCACGACTGACTGCGTTTCTTTTAACCGACTATGAAAAAAAGATTGTGTTTTTGTATGTGACGATTATATTCAAAAGTATTACAAATTTAGCAGCTATAACTCTTCGAATTGTCTGATTTGGTTACTTTTTTAGTTTTAATTATTTTATGCGAAACTTTAACTATCGCATGCTAAAACCAAAGTAGTCATTGTAATATCAGCCTCTTGTATCACACTTAATCGGACTGTGGAAGTTCCATCAAAATGGGTCCAGCCGGAGATTACCGGTAAAAATCAGAGGATAACATCATTCAATTTGTGTTTTTGCCGTATTTATTTACTAAAATAAACTTGAATTTTTGACTTGTACTACTTTTATAAACGTGTAACATGTTCCCTCTAAGCACAAAAAACTGAAATATAACATGGACATTAACACGCATAAAGTAATGAGAAATGTACTGTAATTTATAGCGATGTACAAATTAAATTTTTAGGCTTCAAAGAGTCAATTAATTAAGATAAATCAATCACTATTATCTATATTCATATACAGTATTATAAAGAGTAAAGGGGGCAAACGAGCAGGCAATATCCCAAGTGACTACTGACGCCCATGGACATCTGCATCACCAGAAGACTAGCAAATGACGACCATCACTTGACGTGGCAGCATTGCCGTCACTTAACACCGATCTTATGGGAGAAAAAGGTACTGCTACCCAGACGCGGCGGTCTAATTCGGCTGCAGACCAAAAGGACGGCAAGCGTGGCGCTACCTCTAATTTAATGATTGTTTGTTTGCATTGCATAACCTCTGAAACTACTGGACCGATTTAAAAAAAAATATTTCACCATTTGAATCCTACATTATCCCTGATGATAGGCACTAGTATATTTAAAAAAAAGTTAAGGATCCGTATGACAATTTCGATAATATAAATACCCGTTGGAAGCCGGGGCGGACAGCTAGTACGCCTATAAATATACTTTATGATACATTAATAATATATTTAGTCAATAACAGACGACCGTGAGTTTATAGTCCTAAGTTGTATTTAGTAGGTTAAGTGATACAAGCAGACAAACAGGTGTGGTTGGACGAAAGCTTATAATAAAAGTGCTTGTCCAATCTGTACGAAGCTTTCAATCAGCGCTAACTTATAATTACACGTGATCAGTGGCGACAAGCTTCTAGAATAACCTTTACCTCCGTATAACGTTGCCAACTAGTTTATACTCGTGAGTTTGTCTGCGTAGTTTATGAATTTTGACGTTTTTTTTACTAATTAAAAGCGAAAGGTCACCTAAAACGAAATCACGAAAACCGCCGGACGTACTAAGATGAAATTTGGCAAGTAGGTGGTTTATAGTTAGTAGAGGTCTACTAGAAACAGATTTTTTGACGGACTAGAATAAGGTCCACGGTGATTTTAAATTTCCGCTAGGAAGTCGGGGGAACAGCTAGTTAACCATATTTTTCTAGTTACTCAAAAAATCTCAAACTTTTTTCAGTTGAATTTTTTTTTAAATCTATACTAATATATATAAAGCTGTAGAGTTTGTTTCTATGTTTTCTTGAAGCTAATCCCAGGAACTACTGGTTCGATTTGAAAAATCCTTCAGTGTTAGATAGCCCATTCATCGAGGAAAGCTATAGGCTATATATCATCACGCAGAAATTTTTCACCTAATTTTAGTTGCGGGTAACAAATAATAATAAATAATAAATAACGCTTATTTGGCCAAAATATACATTATACTCAATCAAAGCATTATTTGCCGCCAAACTAGGATTCCCTGTATCTTGGGGGCCAAATAGTACTAGATAGTACTTAAATATCCCGTATCTTCTGTATTAATCTTAAAATTCGTGCTAGGAGTCAACAATGAACCGGGCGGGTTGCCATATTCCCTAAACGGTTTAAGCTGACTGACGAAAATTTGACGAGGAAATAGCTGATGTACATTATATAACTATAGACATTTTAAGTCATCGACAGACGGACAACACTATTTTTCATAATACAATACATAAAGACGTATATATATATATATATACATATATAGTAAGGAGTGTTCAATCAAGATACAAACGAGCGCAGAACCATTGACACTGATCTGGGTGAAATTGCGCATCAGATATGATCGATGTAGGACGCCCGCGCCGCGACGCCGGGGACACGCCCCCTCGGCGATTATATGCGACGATTGTTCCGCCGGGTAATAGCCTTCCTGTGGACTGATGACGACTATTTTATTAATATAAATCCACATAATGATAATAAATAAAATAAAATGTACACCCTTTTTTGTGTTAAAAAATTTCGATATATCACTGCACACTAGGTCACTTAACACTAGGTGAGATTGCTGTAAGATCCTGTTCATTCCCAGTATAAGCGGTCTGGGACGCCGGAATGGACCGGGCGCGTGCCCATGGAGTGCTAAAATCGGCGTCTCATTGTTTATAAATTAACGCAAATGTGGCTTTAGCTCTAATATGTGAATTGATAAGGAATTCCGAATCAAATTTACTTGTTTAATAACCTTCCGCCAAAATTCGTTAACGTGTTAAGCTAGCAGCGCATCTTTTTTGACACTTTTTGGCGCCAAAACGCCCCCCCCCCCCCCACTGGATCTTATCGCGATGCAAAAGATGTTTCCAAATTGTTTTATTTGCGTAATACTACACATGAGCAGTTACTGTGTCAATGTCACCAACAAGGTTTCAAATTTGATTATATTATGTAAAATTATTCACGAAATATGAAGGCACATATTAAATGTCCACATTAACTTTTTCCCATACTTACAATGAAATAAAATTAGAATTTGTTGGTACAAAAAAGTTCGCATTCACATGCTGGTCACTTAAAAATTGCGCAACGACGGAAGTCCTCTTAAAGCTATGCTAATGAAAAAAAAACTTTTTTCGCAGCCATGTTAGGAAATTTAAATGCACATTCTTTTATAAGATTTTAGAATTGTCGTGGTTTTGCAATTTTGCACAAAAAAAAAATAGTGTCAACTAATCCTTTTCAAAGTTCTCAACCTAGAATTCGAACCCGTGTCTCAAAGTAGTGATCCCATTGGTCTCGTAAATACGTTACGGTAACTATAGAATCAACCTATCCTACCTTCACCTATATTTATGAAAAACTAGCGGTTCCGACTCCCGGCAGACGTAGTCTTGCGCGAATTTGGGTTCGTTAGCTATTAATCAATTCACCATTCTCCTTTTCTTCTCCATTTAACTTGACGTTGGCCGTATGTTTTATTAAATAATATTAACATGGTACATCAGTCAAAAGGTCTAGTATGAACGTCATCTATTTAAAGTATTCTGAGGTAGCGACCAAATCTGAGTTTTATCGTATCATTAAATAATCTTTAGACTTTCCCTTTATTTCTTTTCTTCTAAACCTTCCCTGAAATAAACGGTCATGAAATGAAATAAACAGAATTGAAAACAGTCCAACCGTTTCCGAGTTTTAGCTAGGAACTTAACGATCTAGGGCTTAACGAACGGCTGATTTTTATATACATATAGATTTTAAAATCGAACCGTGTTATTTTAAATTTCCGCATACTTATATAGGCTATCAATCCTACCCCGCAGCCATGTCAGTCCGTATGTCCCGCGTACGATACCCTGTTATTACAGCGAGAACGGACCAATTATTTCGGTGTTTTTTTTTTCATAACGGGGCGCGTCACACGATTCAAATTAATAATTTGTGGCATGCGCGTCAATCTTTAAATTTTATCGGAATTATTCGAGTCATTAACTTTATAATGGTGATGGATCGGTTCTCGAAATGCGTGGATCGTAATCTGAGGCCACCAGTTTACTTACCAAATTTCCTTGTTATTATGTAATAACAAATTGATTGTAAAGTCTAAAATTTGGTTTTCGTGTCTAAGCTATAATATAGCTTAGAAATTCTATAGCTACAGAATGCATAGGACATACGTTAAGTTCATTAATTTACAATACAGGTTGAGTTGTACGTTCGTATAACTTAAAAACATAACTTTGTTATGCAATGCACCTTGGCAAGCGTTGGGTGATTTTCGACTTCTTAGGAAGTCGATTAATAAAAACTCGGACCTTGGTGCTAAGTCATATTAGGGTTGTCGCAAACATCAGCATGAGAGTGCTGATTATCAGCATTAAATGTGAATTATCTAATGCAACGGAACAGAGAGTCTGTATTATATCTTAAATTGTGACTATCCAGTAACTTACAGTCAAAATCGGAGAACTTTTTAAAATTAATCTAAAAGAATAATGAAATTATTAAAAGACTGCTATCGAGAATTCACAGACAGAAAAACAATGTTATTTATATAACATTCATTATCATATTTCTTAATTTGTGCCCCTAATTTTTAAAATAAAAGTTACAAACCGAAATATCCATTTTATATAGATGCGTAATATATAATCTCAGTACTTATTGAATTTTTTAAGGCTTTATTAATTAATACTAGAAATGTTTAGCGTAAAATCGTTTCAAAAGTTACCTATTGCATTTATCTTGAGGATATCTATTTGTTTTAATAAATTATAGTCTAAGTTACTTCCTGATAATGTAGCTTTCTATTGGCGAAAAAAATGTTAAAACCGGCCAAGTAGTTTCCATTACAAACAAACAAACAACTAAACACACAAAAAATCTTTCCTCTTTATAATATTAGTGTAGAAGTCTAGATACACATGGTATTTTAACGTAACTATACGGTTAAATACGATTTTTAAATATGCCGTACCTTAACACTGGCTTTCTTTAAGATGTTAGTTATAATTTAAGATTATTTTACCAAAAAATATGCATGTACATAGCCCACTGTAGAATAGGAAGTGGCATCAAGGAGGAAGTGACGGTTTCCTATGTAAAGAGAACTTATTCCTATGAAAAGAGAATATTTTTAGTATAGGAAGCTTTTCAGGTTGAAAATCAGGCCGGGTCAAAAGCCGGTCCATTCACCCTTAATGTTTTACTTCAGCTATACAAAGCCTT
The DNA here is from genome assembly GCA_024363005.1 of Charaxes varanes. Lineage (NCBI taxonomy): Eukaryota > Metazoa > Arthropoda > Insecta > Lepidoptera > Nymphalidae > Charaxes > Charaxes varanes. Next base: position 5,409,236 of record JANCMC010004801.1, read on the forward strand.
TTCAAGGACGGAAATAAATTCAATCAAACGAAATTCGATTGATTATTCTCTTTTATTTATGTAGCTGATATGATTAAAATCCTTGGTAAATTTACATTTCATTTATAACTAGGTGACATCGGCCAATTCGTTTTCATGAAATCAATAGTTTTGTTAAATTCTGAGGGTTTTTATAAGGAGGGCCCTGTTACCTATGATACAGGTTACCTAGTTTAGGAAAAGGTGACCACTTATCTGCATTAAAGCTTTTTTGTATCAATAAATGAGGAGAAATGAGGTATATACGGTACTTTTTAGGGTTCCGTACTACAAGGAACTCTTATAATTTAGCTATGTCCGTCCGTCTGTCTGCCCGTAAGGTGGTCCCCCCTACCATTTCCAAACTAGAGACTTAGAGACTCGAAATTTTCCATGTTGATAGAACTGTATATTTTTACTACCGGACATCGCTTCAGAGCTTAATATCCACCTAAAATAAATCGATGTTCAAAATTTTCCAAAGTGCCTTCTAATTTAAAATTAGAACAGTGGACTAATGCTGGAGCCATACAGCTTTGTGTAACTGGGCAAAGTTTTGTAGTACTTTGTAGTCTTTAAGGACAAAAATGTACAAACACTTTGAGCTATGTCTGGCTCCGACATAAGACATAAACAGCACAAGATTTATTAGTTACGGCTAGAACTATCGTTCATATGTAATATTTGAAATCTGTCTGAGATAGTTCCTTTGTTTACTCACGAGCGACGTTTATTATTTAAAAAAGCGGTTTAGACTTAGTTGTTAGTGCAGTTTTCTATAGGCTCTAAAAGCTATAATTATAAGATGCATTACTTGCCCGTTTGCTCCTTTTCAATTTAAAAAATAACATGAGATGTATAGCGCCGTCTAATTTAAAATTAGATCAATTCACCTAGACTCACACAGAAAAGAATCTATTTGATACGTCTAGAATTATTGTCCATATATATTTTAAGATCTGTCTTAGGTAGTTCTTCTGTTTACTCACGAACGCTGTGTATTGTTTAAAAAAGCGCTTTAGATGTACTAGTGCAGTTTTCTATAGGATCTAGAAGTTATCATTATGAGGTGCTGTACTTGCCCATTAGCTCCTTTTCACATTAAAAAATAACGCAAGATATATATCGCCATCTAATTTGAAATTAGAACAGCGCCAATAGACTCAAATAGAAGAAGATTTATTTATTACGACTAGAATTATCGTCCATATTTATTTTGAGATCTGTTCGAAGTAGTTCCTTTGTTTAACCGCGGACGGCGTGTATTGTTGAAAAACCGCTTAAAATGCAATTTTCAATTGTGGCGCACAATGCCCTCGTGATGTTGTTGTCGAGATCACTGGCGAGATTGTAATATGTGACGCTATTGTAAGACATTTATGTACACTATTTAGGACAACGAGTAGGCATTTTAGACAAATGCTTGTACGCTGCGGAACCTTTGACTTTGCGGAGATATATCATCGGATAACTCTTAAGCAGCGCATCTGCTAGCCTTCTGGTCGTGCAGATGTCCTTGGACGTTGGTAGGCACTTAGGTGCCTGCTGCCTGTTCGTTTGCCCCTTGTAACATAAAAAAAAATCGAGGTGTAATAAAGAACGCCTAATTCTTTTTACAGGAAATTTCGTTTAAAAGTGCTTGTATTATATTGTCTACCATTTTCCTTCTATAAACTAAATTTATTTAAAAAATATAAATTTTTAATACAAAAAACTAAATTGATTGTACTACAAACACTTACATGTTTAGTCAGCAAGCGTTTGTGCGTTACCTTACTTATATGCATATATATATCTTATGTCAAAATTAAAACATAATTCTAACTTATCAATAATATTTAATTATAAACTTTAAATTTAAATGTCGGTTAAGTACAATTATAGTACGGTACTAAATGTTTATTTCGTTTTTTGTTTTGTAGGTCGTTAATTCTTGCCTGCTTAAAGTTTTCTTATCATATACATGAGATTACTACATCTTAAGCTATACATGAGACTATTATATCTTAAGTTATACATGAGATTACTACATATTAATCGCATGTATAACTTAATAATCTTAAATCTTAATCTGTATAGCTTAAGATGTCTTAAGCTACACATGAGATTACTACACCTTAAGTTATGCATGACATTATTACATCTTAAGTTATACATGCGATTACTACATCTTAAGCTATACATGAGATTATTACATCTTAGGTTATACATTAGATTACTACATCTTAAGCTATACATGAGATTATTACATCTAAACTTAAACATGAGATTATTACATCTTAAGTTATACAAGAGATTATTATATTTTATGTTATACATGAGATTATAACATCTTAAGTTATACGTGATGTTATTGCATCTTAAGTTGTATATATAAGCAAATTGCAACTGCAATAAGCAACAACTTATAAGCAATAATGTGTCCTCCACATTATATTGTCATTATACTTTTTTTTACTAATCTCATTTTTATTATGCCGGAGTCAGACATAGCTATATTTAAATTATCATTTCAATGACCATGTATTGTGGCCGGGGACTTTGTGTAACATCTTTACATGTAGATTACACGAATACAGAATAATGAGACAGTTATTTAAATCGGATTACATCCAACTTCGAGAAAAAAAAAGGAAAACATGCGTTAAAAAAACACTAGGAACTTTTTAAGGAATATTATGCCTAACATTCCCCTTATCCCTCCTACTAAGTGTAAAGATTGTACCAGGAGTGTGTTAGCCGTAAAGTTTGTGACAAATATCTGGAACAATTTTGACGGGTGCTAAATAAGCACAAAAAATTTAAAACCTTGTAATTATGTAAAATCTTTAAACTTGGAGGAATTCGCGTCCACAAGCGATTTTAAAATAAAGCAAAGAACGGATGTGCCCGTCGACGGAGCACAATATATAAATTACGCTTAATTAATATTTATCGGTGAACGAGGCGTCCAGCTCCCTTTGTCCAACAATTTGTCCCAAGGATAATAAGATTAAACACGGGGAACTTTTATAGAGGAATGACAAACACTCTTTGCTTTTATTCCTTTAAATTATACGATTTACATGTGGTAGATTTTTCCTATCGAGCATTTTATATTAAACAAAGATATTACTTTACCGAAACTCTTGAATTGAAGGAAGGAAAAATCTGTGCAAATCTTATCCCGAGTCCTACTCCGCAGAACAGCGCAGCTATTTTTTTTGAATAGTTCACAAACTCACGTTTCGCTCCGAATCGAAAAAATCAATGTCTAGATGAAATTAGAAATTGTCTTGCACAATCATCCTATTGCTGTACACACGATTATTTAATGCTAAGTTATAAAGATTATTACCAGGATTACTACATTAGGTTTTTATATTATAAAGGGCAAACGGGCAGGCGATTCACCTAAGTGACTACAAATGCAACGCTCCTGAACATCTGCATCACTAGAAGGCTCATAGATGCATAGCCGACCTTTAAAGAGGGGTTTAGGCAACAGGGAACTCTCACGAACCAAACAAAACGCGACAACTATACCATCACTTAACGTGATAGCATTTCCGCCACTTCATATTGACTTTATGTGAGAAAAAGGTACTGGTGCTCTGACCAAAAGAACTGCCAGTGTAGCGCTCTCTTGGCGAATAACGATCTAACGTTTCGCAATTTGACCCCTTCGAGCATTGCGAAAAGGAATGGCAAGTATTAGAGGCAATAAATTTCGGAAATAAAAAAGATTCTCATCATTTTCTCTCAGGTTCAAGAGCGGCAACACAAAGAGACGTCAGCGAATGAAGTTTATTGAAATGCCAATTAACGTCACAGGAACGATCTTCATTTTTTGCTCCTTCTCTGAATCCAGACATTGACTGCGTAATTTCGAACGGTTCTTGTAACATATTCTCAAGTTCATAATAACTGGATCGAACAATTGTAAAGTGCATACGTGTCAAGCATGTCAAATGTATGTCGTTATACGGGTCTTAATTTTTAATATATAAATAACTAGCTGTTTCCCGCGTCCGCGAAAAGTTGCGAGAGCCCTTTAACCTCCTTTAAACCTTTGGAAAAATCTTTTCTTTACGACTGTCTACTTACTACAAACTACCTTCTTGTGTATATACGATTACGTTATATGTTAAATATCTCCAATTTACCTAGAAATAAGTGTAATAAGTTATTATTCCGAAGGTACCGCTTCCAACAAAGTTAAAAAAAAACTTTGAAATTATTTACCCTCCAGTGAAGGGGAAAATAGTAAGAAATCCTGATCTTCTCATAACAATAATGTACCGAGGTTACATTATGTATTCCATCTCATAAATCTACATTTACATAATTTTAATTTGAACAAGACAACCACTTTCATAGTTTTTAGTAGAAAATGGTAGTTTACAATTTAATCCGAAACCTGAAGATAGTATATATCTAATATGTTAAGTACGTACTTATCTATAGATCAATATACGTACGTACTGATCTATAGATAAAGTGTAAAGTGATATATCACTTTACACTTTTCTTGTTTTACTATTATATAACTTTATCTTTTTACAACACTAATTACTTCATCGATACTCGTAGTAAAAATTCTTTCCACTTAATAATTTATTACATGTCGAAAAATAAGTTAGGATATGAATTTTTTGCAAGATAAAGTAATAACTCACTTGCCTCAAATCCCTATCGCGATTTCATAAGTAATTCCTACTCTCGATTTAGCGCCTTAGGGCTCATGTGAAGGCCACCGGGACTGATACCGCACGCAAGCAGAGGGCCTGGCAAGAACTTTTCGAACCGATGTAAGTCGACTTTACTTAGGATGAAAATGTTCGTGTTAGGCCCACAGCGGACCCTTCTTGGCGACAATGCGGGTTGCATTAGCATTGATTAAAAGTGTGATACCGTAAAGACTTGTCTCCTGTGTACCTAGCACGAACGTCTTCAGCCTAAATAAAGCCGACTCGACGACTTTGAACGGTTAGATATGTTTCTGCTAGACACTTTGGCGATGTCCTAATAGAAAGCAAAGGCGCGATGCGAGCGAACTTGGTACGAACGTATCATCATCCATGTTGATGTCTAAAATGTCCTAATTGAAGACGAAGCGATCGTCGGAATTCAATTTTTTATGTCTAGGACCCTTCTTAGACATGTTTGATCGCACCTAAGAGCTAACTTCTCTACCAAATTCTTTTAGTTTAAACAGATGTAGAGCATTCGTTCTTTATTTTGTCTGCGTTCATAAAAAATATAATTCTTACTCTATTTTTTTACTCATTGATAGTTCAGTGTACACGCTAAGAACGAGAGTTTCGTTAACTCTAAAAGATCGAGAAAAAATGCTCTTGTTTTAGCTCTAGTTCTAAGTTCGTTTGGTTTAAACTCACTTTTTAAGCCGGCCATCTGTTTGCAGCCCGTTTTCCTATCATTGAAATACCTTACCGTCCATACTCAGTTTATTTTTATTATTTACTAATTTCATACAGTACAACCATTAATATCGATTGTTGTAGGGATTGCGTGTTCAGACGTATTATAAATCGTAACACCGAAGTGACCGTAAAACTTTTTTTATCGGACAACATCGTCACCACCTCACGCACCAGCACAGGATTTATCGTGAAATTATTTATTCAATAGTTAACCAACCGAGACCGAGTGCGAACATTTCTCGACAGTTTTATTTTTTTAAACCTTGCATCAAATTAAACCTTTATTCTAACGTTTTACCGTTTACATGGAAGGAAAAACAGAGTGGTTCGCGAGCAAGACCGAGATTGATTTTACGAAAAGTGGCATTGTTTTGTCACATTTATTTTGTATATTGATGTATTCTGAGAACCTTAATCAGGCTTTCAAATAAAAAAATATGAAGAATAGGAAAATCCCCGTATTTCGAAAAAATCTGTGCCAGTGTACGCTTTGGACTTGAGTCGATTTAGTTGCACGAGGGTGTTGTTACTTGAGAAGAAAGAAGAAAAACTTTACTGCAGAATCCAATGTTCTTGAAATTCTTGTTCAAAATCATTTAAATAAGTATATTCTGATGAACTATGAAAAACCTAGTTATTGCAACACAGTGGGTTTCATCTGTGTTGTGCTATCGCCATCTATTGTCAAACACCTGAACTAATTTATAAATTTACCATAATATTTTGAAGCAAAAAGGTATGCTCTATATGCCCACAAATTTAATACATGAGTTTTATATCAGTCTGCTATAAATTTTATAATAATGATAATAAATTCTTACAATTTAAGTCCATCTAACATTTTAAAGCGGAACCATTACTAGTGACTAAAATTGTACCACCTTACATTCCAGAGTGTAGTATTGTAGCATAGATGGCGCGATAATTTTAATATTTGTGAAAATCATAATTATGATTTTTTGAATTTGAATAAAAAATGTTCCAGAGAGTGTCAAGAGCAATATACACTTATATAGAAGGGTCCCGTATCTGATACGCGACAAAGGTATTTGTTAAATAGCTTCAACGTTGTCCGGTTTCGCTCGAAACAATTATTTTTTATATAATAATTATTAATTAGTTCTTAGCATGTCCTATCAACATGGAAATTTTTAAGTCTCTTTGTCTAATAGTTGGAAATACTAGGGGGACTACCTTAGGGGCAGACTTTTCAGAGGCAGAAATTCCAAATCTTTAAATGTAAATATCGAAATCCCAGGGACCAACTTTTGGCACCTTTCAACTTTTGACACCCCACACAATGGGTTTGAATGAAATAAAAATTCACTCCCATTTCACAAGTATGGCAGCCACCCCTAAAATTTAAAAAAATTGTGATGCAAAAATAAAATCTACACGCAACAAATAATTTTAAGGTTAAGTTGTTCTGGCTGCGACCGGGTGATAGATGGGTGACCCATTCTAGCACTGGTTTATATTTGATATCCGACCTTCTTGTTTCGGAAGGCACGTAAAACAGTAGGACCCGATTAATGTCACTTTGTGATATTAATCATAATTAGAGGTAGCGCCATGCTTGTAGCCGAATTAGGTAACCGAATTGGGAAAGCAATCGGTCAGTTTACGATTAAGCATGCGATACATAGATGGTAAGTTAACTTCAACACACAATTCACAAATTATCAAATATAAAACCAACCTGCAACATCAGTTTTAAATAAAATAGAGAGTGAAAAAAATCATGTAGAATAAATCGAAGCGATTCCATAAAGAAAAAACAATAAATCTAAAAGACAAAGGAGACAGGACAAAAGGAAAAATCCGACCTTTCAATAACGAATGCCGGCCGAAGTTTTAATGGGACGAAAAACTATTAACAATGACCAAGTTTGAGAGAAAATTCAAAGACACGAAACCTGCCTTTAATCCTTGGGCTTAGACAGAGAGTGTTACAAAACTCTACAATACGCCATTAAATTATTGCGTTTTCCTCTCAAGTAGGCTTATTTACACAATAAAGTACGTTAAAAAAAAATCTATATTACTTTTTAAAATCCGCGAAAAAATACAATTTAAAATCCGTGCAATATTGTTACTTAAACGCTACATCCACACTGCCGTTACAGCACAGTACTGTCACCAAAGCACAACCCTACCACCAAAGCACGGCATTGCCACCAAAGCACAGTAGTGATCCTAAAACACGACACTGCCACCGAGGCACAGCAGAGCTCCTAAAACACGGCACTGCCACCAAAGCACAGTATTGCCACCAAAGCACAGTGTTGCCACCAAAGCACAGTAGTGCCATCAAAGCAAAAAACTGCTTTGCACTGCCTTACGTTTCACTTCGAGAGGATTATCAGCGTTTTTTTTAAGGCAATCGAGATAATGCATTCCAATGGAAAGACCGGGAAGCCTACATTTACCTTTGTTCTTTACCTCCTACCTTTTACTCCCTTCTACTTGCGTTACCTGTCCCTTTTTAATTTTAACAAAAAGAAACCGACTTCAAATTATTAAAATTGGACACAAATTAAAATGGGAACACGCGGGAAGCACCGGCTTTCAAATGAATAATGAATCATGAAAATCGGTTCATGACAAAAAAAATATATTAAAATACAGAGAACTTTCTGCTTTTTTTGAAATCGCTTAAAAATATATTCGAATTGAGTACCTCTTCTTTTTTTGAAACCGGTTAAAATACAGTCGAATTGAGAACCTATTCCTTTTTTATACTCGGTTGAAAAAGGGAAAACTTTATAATTTTTTCTAGTTAACGGCCGATTTTCTCTCAGATTTTTTCACGGATTTAAACATAGTAAAATAGTTTACTTATTGCGTATACATATTTCAAAATTTTAAATAGCATAAAGGATCAAAATTGGTGATGAAGTACCATGTCTCCCATTAGGGCTACAGTTCACTTGTAAACTGCGCTAACTAAAGGCGGCGAGCGTAAGTCGGTGCGTAATGCGAAAGGTTAAACGATTTATGTGCGCGTGCGCGCGCGTGTACGTTAATCCCAATTCCTGACGCGCCATCTGTCCGCTTCGATTTCGATTCACACCCTGATTTTGTTAAGGCGCATTCACACCGATGTTAGTTCTTTTTACTATGCCTTGACTGCAATGGCATCTGATGAAAGATATCGATGAAGTCCTAACATTGCCACATTTTTAACAGCATTTATGTAAGCTTTGGTCTTTTGATCGTAACGGCATGCGATATCGGAGGCATAATTGTAAGATTAACTTCTAGAATGATCTCTTCTTCTTGTCTACGTCAGCGGTAATAGGCAACGGCGGCACGCTGCGTCGCGACAGTTATCGCAGCGTTGTGCGTTACGATTACGAGACCAAAGTTTAACTCTCAATTACAATAATTATTTAAGAACACTTCTTAACATTAAATCAATACGGAAACTCTTACCATAACTTCTTAAACTGAAAGTTAGATATTACTAGCTGTTTCCAGCTACTTCGTCCGCGTAAAGTGGAGCTAACCTTTAGACCTCCTTATTCTGGTCCTATCGAAAAATCTATTCTTGGCGGATGCAAGGGCGGTCTTATCGCCTAAGGCGATCTCTTACAGACAAACCACCACCGATCTCTTACAGGCAAGACAGGATTTTGGAAAATAATAATTGGGGTGGTGCAAGAAGTAAGCAGTTCTAGAATGATATAAATTCTTCTTCTTTCTTTTTTTTAAAGCTTTTCTGGAATAAGGAGAATGTATCGAAACAAACAGAATTTAAAAATGTCTAGCGGTTCTCGAGTTGTAGCGAGACTAACCAAGAGTTCATTTTAATAATATTGATATTTTGAATATGTCTTGAAAAAAAAAAATGGCCAAAAGTGTGTCCAGACACGCATAGAAGGGTTCCGTATCTGATACGCTATAAACGCATTTGTATATAACTTCAAAAGTTTTTGTCCGATTTCGTTCAAAATAATTTTCCTAGTGAGTTTTTAGCACGTTCTATCAACATGAAAAATTTAAAGTCTCTATTTCTAATAGTTTGAAAACGCTAGGATGGGACCACCAGATAGACGGTCGGACGGACAGAGCGAAATAGGGTTCCTTGTAATACTACGGAACCCCATTAAAAAGGTTTTATCAAACTGCGTGTCCCGTTACGCGTATATGATGTTGCTGTCAGTATATATCATACCAATCTAGTTAAGATCTGAGGCTTTTTTGCTCACTGCCGAGTGCCTATCTCGATCTGACCTCGCCGGAAAGCTACATGGTAATGCGTAATGACAAAGTTGAGGCAACTCCGTGCAGCAAGCTACGTGGATGCGATTCAGCTTACTGACGAACTGATAACGAGAAGCCAAGAAGTCTTAAGTTTTTTTTACTAATAAAGTATTTTTAATTAAAAACTCAGGCCTTCAAAACGCTCTAAGGAACTAAAAAGCAAAATATAATTAGTACTTTCTTATGATAATTTACTAGACACCTACGGATGCGTTAAAGTCGGTACCAAGCCAAAACGTTTCCCCGCTAAACTGAAAGATGGTACCGACTTCAACTCATGAGTAGGTGTCTAGTAATTAATCTTAAGAAAGTACTAATTATTTTTTAGCCTATAGCCTTCGTCGATAAATGGGCTATCTAACACTAAAACGTCACGAAAGCGCTTCTCCAGTAAATATACTTACACCAAATGAATACGATACGTCTCAGGTCAAGCGCTAAGGCAGCGCTGATGCGATACATATTGCACGCCGATTGGAAAACGCTTGAGAGGGTTATAGCTTTAGCAGTGGCCGGCATTCGAGTCGATTGCTATGTTAAGCAGTTAATATCGCAGCCGAGTAATAGATGGCTGTCCCATTCTAACACTGGTTTTTAAATATCCGACCATCTCCGTGTTGCGGAAGACACGTAAAACATTCCCGAATAATGCCACTGAGTGATATTAGTCGTGAGATGACTCGGATGACGTCAGACTGCAGTCGGTCATGTTAACACACCCTACAGCCAAATCCTCTGCAATTCAACGGACCTTGGTACTAGACCGAGATTACGCTATGAAGAAAGAAGAAGAAGAAGATTGAAAAACGCTTCTCAAACGTACTTGTACCATCCGACAATCTCATTCAGAGCAGAGTTACGACTTGTGATTCTTTTTATTGTCCCCCTAAACCGCTTAAGTGAGGCACTGAAATATTGACAAGTGTGACGGATGTCGAGACGTGCTTATTGAGAGGTTCGATTACGGACTGGAGCAAAATAACCCATCTTCCCTTCTTAATATACATAAATAGGCATGATGACGAATTTTGAATAAAAAAATATGTGCGTGTACTTACGTACACACGTAAGAAGTGACACTTCTTTATGAGCTTATTTTTTGAAAAATAATAACAATCACACCCAGGTATTAGAAAAAGAGATATAATAATTACTTACTTTTTTCAGAAATTCACTGGAATTAGAATTAAAATAAACCCTTTGATTTTACTGTTCACTTTAATATTATCACGTATAAAACGGGCAAGTATAATGGTAGGAATAAGTGTGTATAATAAACCACATGCTATCCCTTCTTCACTGGAGAAAGTACTCTTTGAATCAACCGTGGTAGGGATAAGAAAAAGATGGCGCATAACGGAAAAACGTGACGGTACATGATTTTCCAACGCCGATAAAGAAGTTTCACTTCAAAAAAGTTTACAGTGTTCTTTAGTATCTACTATTGCCAAAAAGTATATTCTGCAGAAACTGGAGTTTATAGAAAGAAACCTTTGAAATTTAAGGATTAATATTCCCTCCAAAACACTCGAAGTTTTCATGAGGTCACTTCAATTGGTAGTGCGTTCCACTAAGCGTTACATCGACGTTTTCGCCGCAACCGTAACGATCGTGGTTGTCATATGTCGAATACCTGATAGAGCATTTTAAATCGTTGCGATCGCTTATGAGAACGCACTGACAACATACATGACGTCACACGCTCAGCTGGCTGTTTAAGCTATTATGGCGGATCATTGTATTTTGTAGTTTCCTTTTTCATTAATCCCTGTTAATCTCGCTCGCAATATAAAATTAAGAACGTTTGTTAAGCTCTATGTATATTCCATTATCAGATAAATACATAATTTGAATGGCTTCATGTCTATTACACGTCAAGTTGTTTGTCCGCGATGGACTCCTAAACTACTACACAGATTTTAATCAAATTTATACACCGTCTGCAGTTTAATTCAACTTGAAAGATAGGATAGCTTACATCCCAATTTGTAGTCGCAAATAAAAATGAGTCGCTGAAATGTATGCACGTGCATAACTTCGGAACGACTGCATCACATTAGATAATTTCTGCTTTGTTGTGTTCGTTATTGTAAGAACAAGGTTTCTATAATAAAAAAGAATGGCAAAGTAAAAGCGAAAAGGAAATGGAACGGGAATGGGAACGGGTAATAATCTTATAGGATAATATAATGTAGTAAACAGTAAGTAATTCAACGTTCGAGCAGTACCACGTCTACCGGGTCGATTTATAAATCAATCGATATATAAATCGATCATTGTTCAACTCAGGAAAGTTTGAAAGGAACTAAAATCAAAAGATTATTATTTAAAATTACTAAAAAGGTGCAAATTTATCGGCTACTTCAGAATACCTCAAATAGATGACGTTCGTACTAGATCTTTTAACTGACGGGCTATGGTAAAGTTATGTAATTACTTCATAAAACATTCGGCCAGTGTCACGTTTTATGGAGAAGACATAAAGGAGAATTTGGGCAAGACATCGTCTGACAGGTTCGCTACCACTAGTGTAGTATAAAGCGTACTGTGTTTCGAGATATTTATCTGATACACTGATTAGTTCGATCTCTCCACATAGACACTAACCAGATTAATCCCGGGATCCAATTTCCCAGTTCCCGACTTATCCTTTTAATTCAATTAGTTCTTACATCAATTCGTTTTTGAATTTGAACCTAAAGGTCAGTTTAAGTACGTTGAACTCGAATGAATACATGTACATATAATAAAATGATTTCTATAAATTCATTATAACTGTGTAATATTTCTTTGAACTTCCTGAAAAGTATTCCAAGTAAATTAATAGGTCTTTTATTTTAAAACTTGAAGCTAAGGCTTTTTGGACTCTGGCAATTTTTTTTTAAATTAGAGGTAGTCCTACGCTTGTAGCCGAATTTTCTCACATGAGATCGGCGTGAAGTAGCGGCAACGCTGTCACGTCAAGTGATGGTATTGTTGTCGCGTTTCGTTCTGTTTGTGAGACTTCCCGGTGGTCAAAACCCGTCATTAAAGGCCGGCAGCGCATCTGCTTCTGGTCGTGCAGATGTCCATGGGCGTCGGTAGGTGCTTAGGTGCCTGCTGCCTGCTCGTTTGTCCCTTGTAACATAAAAAAATAACTTAAAGAAGTAAAGTCAATGACAGATTAAACTTATTTATTCTAGTTCTTTTTATGAGGAAATCGCAGCTTATTCAGTTGGTATTTGAGTCAATCGCTAGGTTAAGCAGTTCTTACGGCTGCCGGTGAAAGGTGGAGTACCCATTCTTCCACTGATTTTTAAATATTCGACCTTCTCCGTGTTTCGTAAGGCCTGTAAAAGGATGAGGCGGATATCCATGGGCGTCGTTGGTCACCTATATAAGGTGGCGCCTGCTCATTTGCTCCTTGTAACATAAAAAACACATATTAAAACGCGTATACCTATGTATATATCTTATTTATTTATTGATTAGTCAAGACCCAAGAAATATGAAAACTATGTAAAATTTTCACTTTTGCCAACTGCATCTACGAGTCAGTTATACGAAGAATATCTCAGATTCAAGCGGACACTCAAGCTGTACACACGTGTTTCTGTATTCCTGCAGCGGCATCCAAACATTAAATATAAAATAGAATTCACGCTGCACTGTTTGGCAACAACGGAAGCATAATTCTTCACAAATTGCGGTAAAACATATAATAGAACGTGACCAGGGCGTATTAATTCAAAAACCATAAACATTGTTTACAATTTTAATATCGGATACATTGGTTTGCGGAAGAACCGGCCACCGCAACGTTTGATGCATCGATATTGCTTTTCAGCGCTTTGATTACCACATAATTCATGTCGGGCACACCAAAAACAATGGTACAAACGAATTTGACTGGCATTTAATCTCCCGTGAAATTATAAACAATCGTTTTTTATGGATCCAAGTCTAAAATTGTTCATAGCAAATATAATAAGTAACATTTCAGTGTTGCAGTATTTACAGCCACACTGCTGGGTGTTTTGCTTCCAGACTACGTTATACATTATGTTATTTATCTAAAATTTAAGTAACCCTTACTCCTGGCAATATAAAGTGGGTGCCAGTGAAAGTTCCGTCAAAACCGGTTCAGATGTTTCTGAGATCGCCCGGAACAAACAGACAGACAGGCAATTTTTTTTGCTTTACGTTTTTGTTATAGGTATCGTATGTAAATAGTCGTGTGCAGTGAATAAAAACAAATAATTTCAACGTTACAAAAGACATATTTTTCTATATATTAATACATATAGAGAATATTTTAGGTACCATTTTATGAAAATTGCGCAGACGGAGGAGTATGAAATTTGGCACATTTGTAATTCATATCGAGGAAGGTGTGTGAATGCCAATATTTTTTGGTTGTATGCACTATTAATATGTTAAACTATTATAATAAAATCACACGCACACCAATTTCAAACGATTCACACATTTACACACACATGTATTGGATGATGTCAAAGCGTAATCGTGACAACCGTATGTTATAATTAATTGTCAAATTTTATTTTTCTGTGAATAGAATAATAAATTTTAAAAGATTTAAAAAAAACTTGCCATTTTAAGATGGAGATCTTATGTCTAACTTCTAGCTCTACCATCAGACCCTGAATATCAACTAAAGACAAAGTACTCCTGAGGACGAATTATACGAGCTAAAACTCGATAGAATTACGTCGTTTTATAATGGAGTTCCTATGACCACCCTTCAAGCTCTATCTGCAGATCAGCTCTATGTCATCATAATAATGCGTTGTCATCCGATATACATATGTGTGCTAAATTTCAGCTCATTCGATATAAGATATCTGCTCCAAAATTGAGTAGTAAGATTCTACCCGAACAAACACACTTCGCAAGTTAAATAAAAGCTTTTTATATATGTCCTTTTTTTGTGTGGTTCTTGCTGTTGGCCCTATTGGCCTCGACAGCGTCACCGAAAGGACAGCGGGTTTCTACCCGGCTAGGGACCTACCCCAAAAGTATTTAATACTATTAAAAACATTCTCTACCTATTAGGTATCTAGATTTAGCTAGTTCAAAGTGTCGTAGAAATAAGTTTAGATAGCATGAAACGTAACTGCCGCCGTGTTTAACCCTCCGGGCTGCACATTTACGGGAACAAAGCCACAACGAGTATCTAATGCACTTGGCTGTCCATTCTATAAAGCTAGAATGCACTAAACTAACTAAAATTATTTAATAAATCACTTCAGCTTATATATGTATGTAGACTAACATAAAAATGTATAAATTTTTATGTTATGAGGGGTAAATCAGCAGGCAGTTCACATAATTGACAGCCGAGTACCGACGCCTATGGACATCTGGGCCAGGAGGCTAGCAGATTCGTTGCCGGCCTTTAGACTATCTGCCAAACCAAGAATTATTTCGATATTTCCAGCCAGCACTGTGATACAGATAACATTTGCGCTTGTGGAGTATCGGGCTTTTTTTAAATTTCGAATTTAATATTATTTTCAGCTAAAAACAAACTTTTTATTGAATTTGTTTCCGTCCATGGGGCCTCTATCGATCTTCCCGTAATCAGCTCTGGCTATTGACTCTAATCAATAAATAAATACACAGAGCTAATGTGTAATTTAAAAAAAATGTTCAATACAAAAAATATGTATTATTGGTTTTAACTCTAATAGAATGAAATATTCTCTCATTGTTTCGAAAGTGGCTCAAATATTAGTCAATATCAGTTATACGTATACTACTTAGGAACGGGTTTATTGAGTAAATGTATCTCATTACATTTTTTTAGGCCTTTATGACACTTTTACTTGAGTATCTATGTCGACTGGGGTGCATAAACGCATTTTCCAGGCTTAAAAAAACACGACTTAAGATAAGTTTTTTAAGAAGTTATTATTATTGCCAAAAATATATGTGCCTAGTGCACAATACACCGCATAATGCTTAATAAAGCAGCTCTAGTGCCATAGTGGAAAATTTTACGTTAAACGTTACAATTTTCCTGTATTAAAACCGGTTTACAAAGGTTGTGTTTTTCATTGAAATTAATTGGTGGAGTGAATCGTGTTGCCACTTAGATGGTTCTTTATATATTTTCACAAAAAACTTAGTCCTGTTAATTAATTCAAAACTTGTAAGGTTAAAGGTAAACACAAAATAACAGTCACTTAAAAAAATGTGAATAATCTCTAATCTGTTTTACAGATGTTTATATACATATTTCTTAAATTACTATTATGAATATTAATTCATCAGTAACGAGGGACATAAGTTCCTCCATCTAAAAGAAACCATCCATCCTTCTAAAAGAAACCCGAATTCTTTTTTATTTTTAAAATTAAGGACAGAACTAAAATATTAATAGGGATATATTATAATTTAATTTATTTTATTTAAGACCAGCTGCAACCCGCGAGTTCACCCCGCGTGAGTAAAATGGCTTTGTTAAATTTCTATTATTGCATAATTAAACTTTTTTTAGCATTTATTCAACGGTACGCGGTTAAATTCAATTCAAACTCGAACATACAAAATCTCCACTGAAGTGCTATTCTTTCCCATTTAAAGTCACAACTACCGCTGTAAAAGCATTTTTAATATCAGAATTAAAAAGAAACTTACAATGGACGAAATAAAAAGTAGCTAACTAACGAAATAAAGAAAAGTGGACGATTCGCGGCCGCCATTTGTAAAAAATGACGTTTTGTTTCCAGATTGGGAATACGACAACTGAATTTTTGCTTTGCTATTATGCTTTCGCTTATCATTTAAAATAACCCCATTTTTTATACGATTATCAAATTTTTCTATTACTTTTTTGTTTTTGGCTTTTATTATGCCGGAGCCAGACACAGCTTCATTTGAATGATCATATAGTGTGGCCGGCTTTGTGTTACTGCACAAAAGTTTGTAGAAATTTGTAGACTTCAAGGACAAAAATATACAAACACTTTGATCTATGTCTGGCTCCGGCATAAACGGAATTGATAAGTATTTTTTTTTAATTCTCCAGTAAACATGTTTATGTTATTTGTATAGAGTATATTCTGACAGGTGATTGAAAATTTTAATTGATTTAAAGTATACCAATTAAACAAACTTAATAAACTATAGGTCTCGTCACGTAAAAACTCCGCTGAGCGATCACATTACTGTTGCATGCATGCGTGGCATGACATTACTGTCAGACATTGCTCAAAGTGTTTGTACATTCCTGTCCTTAAAGTCTTCAAAGTTCTACAAAACTTTGTGCAGTTACACAAAGTTCTCGACCTCTACGTGATCATTTAAATGAAGCTATGTCTAGCTCCGGCTTCATGAGCTAAGACAAAAGATAAATATAAGTTTTTTCCGCTCTTAAAAGATTATCGACACGTGGAATCGCCATATCAACAATCATTGTAGCATGTCATAACCAAATAAGCTTATAACCGCTGGAGCAAATCATGACCAAATTCTGGAACTAGCGTTTCTTATACAATAACTATAAAAATTATTAATAATTTTCCCGCGTAAACGGAAAAAGGTGCAGTCGTTCGGAAGTTATGCACGTGCATACATTTCAGCGACTCATTTTTATTCGCAATTATTAATTGATATGTAAACTATTCTATCTTTCAAGTTGGATCAAACTGCACATTGTGCGCAAATTTGATTAAAATCGTTTAAGTAATTTAGGAGTCCATCGCGGACAAACAACGTGACGCGTAATTTATTTACATATGAGATATATATCTCTCTCAACAAACAAGCGTGGCCCAAATTGTTGTGTTTGTTAAATAAAAACGTTGGCTTTGTTTATGACATTAAATTAAGCAAAGGAAAGCAGTTTTTACGAGGTACTTTATAAAATCTGATGATTGGCTTGTCTACGTGTAGTACATGGCTGAACCTAAACAGGTCTGGCTTGAAGCCAAGTCGCCGTAGAAAGGTACCCGCCTACATAAACGCAAAAATGTTCGCGATTGTTGAAGAAAACATTTAAATATTTAATACAGACTTACTTAAAAAGGCCTAAGAATAAGCTTTTATGTTTTAAGGCTTCGCATTTGGTTGAAAAGATTTACCTATATTTATATATAAAGCTGAAGAGTTTGTTTTTTTACTTGAACACAACAATCTCAGGAACTACTGGTCCAATTTGACCCATTCTTTCAATGTTAGATAGCCCATTTATCGCGGAAGGCTATAGGCTATATATCACGCTAAAATTGAATCAAATTTTTTTATACCTAATTTTACGCTAAGTCTCGGGCATAGTTAGTCCTATATAAGTACTTAAAACTCTTCGTCTTTTCAAGGCTAACCAGGTCTAGTACCAGAACCCACTAAAATTGTAGAGGATATGGCTGTGGGGTGAGTTAAGATGACTGACTGCCATCCTACGTCATCCCCGGATCCCCACAATCTCACGACTGATATCACTCAGTGACACTAATTGGTAGCCACTGTTTTAGGCGTCTAATGAAATACGGAGGTGCTCAAATGTTTGAATACCAGTGTTAGAATTTGTCACCCGTCTATCACCCGGCCTTAGTAATAGCTACTTAACCAAGCGATCGACTCAAATGCCAAACTATCATTAAGCTACGATCTCTTCTTATAGCAAATTTATTCTTTTGACGCCTAATAAGATATGAATGTCATGGTATCACAGAAGCTTTTACGCAAGAGATCGTGTTGTGTTAATTATGTACTAGAGTTGTTTGTATATCATTTTTATGTATCTAACATTATGTTTATTACTTCCATCTAAAATACTACCGGTACGAGTCGTTAGGGCAGGCGTACAGCTGTGAACTATGTTATAAACGTTCTAGAAGGACCCTAGGTATGGCGAGTATTCCCTTTTCCACTCCAATTAAGTTCTTTATTCCACGTAAAAAATTTGAATATAATTCGCATCTTAGCAATAAGGACGCCTTATTACATATTTAATATATTTTCATTTTTTCTAATTATTTTTTTTATAGTGCTAGTCTGCAGTAAAATGAAATTCAATAGTGTATTAATTTGAAAACTTGGTGCCGCATGGTTTGACGCAATGGATAATAATTAAATGAATAGGTACATCGTATGATCAGTAGTGATCCTGCGTTTGGAAAGTGTACCTTTCCTGTTTTTTTTCGAAGCTCTTATGTTTTAGTATTAACTAATATTTAAATAATTTCTGCAGTTTACATAACATTCTACGCACTCTTTAGTTAGATAAGCTCCAATAATTTATTGTAGAGATAAGTATCAAGCATCTCTAACCAGAAGTATCCACCAAAATGTATGAATGACCAGAAAACGCTATACGCACTTAGAATAATTAGTTCTTCACTAGTGACAGTATGGCCATCTTAACTTTATATACATTTCTGGACACTAATCGTGCAGGCTCTTTTCCCTTCACATTCCATGTCAGTAAAATATTTTT
The DNA here is from genome assembly GCA_024363005.1 of Charaxes varanes. Lineage (NCBI taxonomy): Eukaryota > Metazoa > Arthropoda > Insecta > Lepidoptera > Nymphalidae > Charaxes > Charaxes varanes. Next base: position 5,428,385 of record JANCMC010004801.1, read on the forward strand.
ATGGTTCGGTTTCTTTATTTTATGTTGAACAATTTTTTTTTTCTGTACTTGCTAGTATTCATAAAATTTAAAGACAAACCAAAAAAAAGTATGACAAAAAAGGTCAAAGGGTAAAAATTGTATCGTTTTTAATTAGATAGATCGGTAAGTATATTATTTATCTCAGAATTAACCAGGATGTCAAGATTTAATTCGAAAAATATATTGCAATACAAATATGCAAGTTGGTGCAATAGAATGTTATATGAGTCCGTCGATCTACCATTATCTAGTCTTTAAATTGTATGCATTTCATTATTCCGATGCCGTACCTATTTTTTTTTCCAAATAATAGTTCAAATATTTATATGTTATTAATTTTTCATATCTTAAGTACTTCTATAATTGTACGTACACGTATAATCGTGAAATGTACTTGTAAAATTCCGTTACATATAATGCATATAATAAAATCGTGTGAAAAAGTAAATATATGGCGAGGAGGTTCTTCTTTACCATTTTATCACAAGTCGTCTCCCTCCTGGGCTCCCGTGGGCAGAACCTCCATTATAGTTACAAAGTATTTCACTTAAGGCTTTCAAAATACATCGCCTAAAGCTCGGAGAGTTTTTACGCAAGTTTTTATGCAAGTTTTACGACTATCATAAGAGAGAGCTTTAAGCTTGTAACCTCAATGTCTTTATATAAAAAAATTACGACTTTTGGTACGACTATTATGAATAGGCGGTAGTTTTTATCTAGTCGATTGACCTATGAGGCTCGCAGATGCGTTACCCGCTTTTGGATAATAAGTATGCTCTTTTATAAATGGTTTCTAAGTTTTAGCGTATAATCTATCTACAACTTTTGAATCTTCTTCCGAGCGTTATCCCGATAAAATACTGCTCCGCTTAGATTGCAGTGGATGTGGTGTTAGTCGTCGCAGATTTTGTGGGAGTTCCGGGGAGGACGTTAAACGGCAGTCATATTAGCTCGCCCTACAGCCACATCCTCCGTAATTTAAGCGGACCCTGGTACTGTACCAGGTTAACGCTAGGTACAAGAAGAAGATCAAACTAGTAAGTTTTTAAATATTAGGAGTTAGCTTGAAGATCAGGGTTCAATCGGATATAAGTCTATCCTACTTTTAAATTACTAATCCTTTAAAAAGATGTATAGTCGGCCAAGAAATTGGTTTGCCACGCTAAGGTCCAATGTCATTTTCACGTCGATTAGTTAAAAGGCTTATTTTTGCTTGTTATGCATTACGTTAATGTTTAACAATAACATCCAAAATGGTAAAGCACTTTCTTGGTCGACCATACTTATTATGATGCACGAATAAACCGGTGTGACTGTATCGGGATAATCTCGAAATACAACCAGAGGTATTGAGTTAGTCCTGATTATTTCATCTCCTTTAGTTGAAATATCGCTAGGCTTTGGCTCGTCATCATTAAATACCACTTTAACGCTTTCATCCGTCTCGAATTCGCTTATATCTTCAATTCTAGGCTGCGGAGGTTCAATGTGCTGTAACTGCGCCACTTTTTCATGTAACCACCAAAATTCACCATTTATTTGGCACAAAACTGTTTTGAAAACAAATATTAAAATACAAGCGTGTGCAAACATTGTAGTTTTTCGCGCTGCGAATGTAAATGGGCACTGGGTATAAAAGGTGATAGGTCAGAGTTAAAAACTCAGGATGTTGCAGCAACTGCTGCTATTATCGGACGTTTTTGATAATCAGTGGACTGTTAGTTCGCTTGTTATGTTCGCGAGCAATAATTGACCTGCGTGCACTACAACGGACAATTAATTTGTGGTCAATTTCGAAATGTCCTCATGCGTTACTCATTTATAAGTACAGTCGTTAATATAACCCATTTATGGTATTCATATAGAAAATCAACTGTCTTTAAGTTAGCGTTTTATTCCAGAACACCTGAGTGTAATTTCACAGGCCATTTTTAATTTTTATCTCGTGTTAAAGTTTAATCTAACTATAAATGAGACTGTTACTTTGGTTGTAACTCCTAGCTGATTATCACACAAATGCTTGACAAAACTTCTTTAAAGCGTGTTTCGCTTCGACACCGAAGTATCATCTGAAGATACATTCTACAAAGGTTATTCGTAGAGTGGCTAGTAGTAGCGCTACCTTCAAACATTCTAAGTGATGGCGGTAAGGTGGTGGGGTGGGTGGACGCTTGAGGTATAAATTGTAGTCTGTGATTTTACTAACACTATAGTGTTCATGAATATTCTAGTTATAAAAATAAATTCAATAAAATATATAAAATACAAAGTTTTTGTCGTGTCGATAGTACCTACTTGTGATTAATTAGAGACAACCATTAAACACTAATTAGTGTCCTATCATATAACATAGTATGTAGTCGTGACCTACATAATGCAGTACCGAGTCACGCATAGGGTGTCCACCCGTTTAAATTTCTTTGGATATGTTCTTTTTTCAAATGAAATCAAAACAAAATATGTTTTTAGCAAATTGAGTTTTACAAACTCTTTTGTACCCTTAAATATTTTTAGCTACAAACGTTTCGGAACAATTGAGCCACGAGAAGAACCACCAGGACACTCGTTTGGAAGTCTTTTAAGAATAGTTCTTATAAGAAAAAGGGTTCAATATCGTGTTAACTGTACAGTACAAAGCTAAATTGTGTTACAAATCTTTTATTTTTAGCGCTTTAGAAATGCGTTAAAAAATAATATTTAAGTTAGCTACATGAAAAGTTTAAACACCAGTTCTCGAATCAGCTTCTAATAATTGAATTAAATTAAAATTATCGCTATACCTGTACAGAGGTAAATAAATATACGCGGACATGGGAGGTACAAAAAAACACAATTTTTACCACCTTAGCACAGTTTACTTTTGAGTTTTGTACAGCAAAGTGCTGTATCAGGTTCGGTATCAAGATATTTTTTTTTAAACAGATTACCGTTTTTATCTGTACTTCTTATTCATTTGTTCTCTAAAAAAATATGACTAAAACAGGTTAATTAAGTGAATTCTCGTTCCCATTTGAAAATACTCAGAGTCAGCAAAATCAACATATAAAATTAATAGATGATATATATGGGTACGTATTTTTGCGTTCTAATGGTCACCCTACTTGCCTCATAATAGGGTGTTCTGTTTTATTAGGAGGCTATTTAGTAGTACAAATTTACATTGCATCAGACATTACGGGTCTGATTGATCTAATGTTTATTCACAGCTGCGGATTGTGAAGAGGTGCTTAAATTATACTCGTATAATTAAACGCTGTATAATCTTTATATATACATTTGGACTGGAAAATTGGATTGGATTGAGTAAAAAAAATAGACAGACAGACAGACAGACGGACAAAGAAGTGATCCTATAAGGGTTCCTTAATTAAAAATTTTATTAATTGAATTATTAATTATTCATCATTAGATGACTGAAAGCAAGTATTGGTCTCTTAAACCAGCCCCTGGTGGGGCTCCCGATCGACAGGCCCAGTCCGTGGATACTGTGTGCGGAGGTGAGCTCGGTATGCGTCTGACGACCTCTTTTATAGTCAGAATAGGTTCAGGCAACAAACAATTATGAGCCTAAATAGCTCAACGGTATAAGGTACGGACTGAAATCCGAAAGGTACCCGGTCCAAACCCCACCGCCGATGGGATATTGTCGCACCCACTCCTAATACAAGCTTTTAATTTAAGCTTAATAGGAAGGGAAAAGGGAATATTAGACATACTTAAAAAAGTATTCCTAATATTCATTTAAAAAGAAAATGACATTAGGCGCACGTAGCAATGACGTCATTTTATGTTTCGTATTGTCCTAATACTCTTAACAATATATTTAATTTTGCTGTCCCGAGTAATACATATATGATATTGTTTGACAAATTTGTATGCCTATAAAAATACTTTGTAGAAAATTACGACTTTACTACTTAAAAAATAATTTCGCGTACGTTATTACTTTTAATGATTAGCTTCTCGTTTCTTTTATCGGTGCTTCAGTTTTTCACAAAGCCTATTTACAATTGAAATGTATGCAGAAGTTACGTAACATCACAAAAGTTCTTTGGAACTACAATCAAATACGAGTTCCTGCTTCTAAGAAAGGAATTTCTAACGAAAAGTTAGCAAACTAGATAAACAATATTTATTTCCGACTGCGCTGAAAAAATTTTGAGTACCTAACTATTTTAAAATTTTTGGCAACTTGTTTATTTTAAAATAGTAAAATGTATGTGCTTAAATACCAATAGGACTTGTCTGTTATTAAATACTGCATTTTAAATGTCCTATTTCCCTTGATCGCGACATCACGACATCACGCTTGAACCGATGGACCGATTTCGCTAATCCTTTTTTGATGTGATTGTTATTGCCAGGAGAAGGTTCTTATGAAAGAAAAAATAAAAAAATTGCGCGGTAAATTAGAAAATTTCATCAACATATTAAATTAATTACGGGGACAATGACGGGAACGGGAACGGGAACGGGAACCGGGGTGGGGACGGAGACGGGAACGGGAACGGGGAGATCAGGTTATGCACTTCACTTTAACCAGGATTCGATCACATCAATCCGTACACAAGTAATACTTGTGTTAAAATTGTATATGCACGTTGTAATAAGGAACTGTATTCCTCGATCTGGTGCGCTTGAACGAGACGGTTGCATCGCTGCCGGTAGTGACACTTTAATACGCGATGCGAAAATTTTCGGTACCAATTTACAAATATTGCGCGAACGGAGGAGATGTGAAAATTGGCACAGTCGTAGTTTATGTAGGTGATGTTTTGTAAACGCTAATTTTTTTTATAAAATATGCATTATGAGCATGATATATAGTTAAAGTAAAAAGAAAAAACAAACCTCACGCACACCAATGCGAAACGATTTATACACACATGTATACGTTTTATTATAGGATGATGTTGAAGCGTAGGCGCAACAACCGTGACAAAACAACAGTGTGTTTAGTTAATTGTGATATTTAATGATATGAAATTGTCGAATGTCGATGGACTAAGAATAAGAATTTTATACCTTGCTTTAAATAAACATAAAGTACGCAAATTTAAAGATTTGTGACCGAATTCCTCTCGGTTTCTAGAATTTTTAAGAGCACTTGTATTTTTTTTTTTTGATAATGCAAAATAAATCTTTAAAAAATATGCAGTGCCTTATGATGTTCAACGGTTCCCCTTTTGATATTTCCTTTGATGACGTTTAGCTCAGTCGGACTAGACTTTGACGGCGAAAAAAATCCCGACAGAAGTTTTTGAACCGTTTTTCGTGATTATTTTTTAAAATATCCGTCTTTAGTCTATTCAATTATTTCGAAAAACAATGGAGTTTTGAAGATTTTGATGTGCTCCTTCCGAATTTCGACTTTGCCACCTCGTATTTCTGCTCCTTACGCCGCCATATTGGAAAAATGGCGCCTAAACACAGCAATGAGTCGGAAAGTAGATACTGTCAAAATCACCTATAGATACTGTAGCGCCGCTACATAACAAGATAGCAATGGTGTCGAGTGGAAAAGGTTACACCAAAGTAAACTAGATGGCGCTGTACGGATGACGACGACCGCAGTACAAAAACTAACGATAAGTACACTGAGATATAATCTTCAAGGTGATGTTGAATACCATCTTTTAATTAAATTAAAGGTGAGTTTTGAACATTAATTCTATATTTAAGCTCAATTTTATTCGATATTCTGATTGGTTGAGATATTAGGAATCTGGAATTCTTACGAAAGTAATAATTAAGGAAAGAATAATTACTATCATACTGATTAAAAAATCGAGGCACATCACTGGCCTTAAAAGACACACGTGAGAAAGATCTATGTCTATTGATTTTAATTAATATTATTATTACGTGTTTCTACGTTTATAAAACTAGAAAGTATTTGTAAATAATGAACGGATAGAAGGTGATTTATAACGACATTTTTTTATCACACCAATATCGGTCAGGTTACAGGTTTATCACTAATCTCTATTTCTTGAAGCTATTGTCAGGAGGCAGAGCATATAATATAAAAAACGTTTGTATTACATCCTTTTATACCTTTATACACAAATGTATATTCAATAATGACGATTATATTACGATTTAGTCGTTTTACTGTAAAGCTAGGAATTTGGAGTTACGACAGTTAACATGGGAACCATCGAGGTGTATGTACGCATGGGCAATACGCGGGTGTAACTGCACTTGTTTGAATCATAAATAATATGTATATTAATTTACACATCGTTTTCTGAATCCATCCATAACAAACAATGGTAAACAAAACAATGACTCGTTTGTTTGAAATAAGACAGTTAGTGCAATTGATAACAATACGACCAGCGTCGCCAGATAGTTTGCGTTCGTATCGATAATTTACCTTTGCATCGATATATCGTGACGCATTGGAACGCTACTAATTCTATCGACACATAATATTAATGCATGGCTGAGTATTGACTTTTTTTTTGTTCCTTTTTTTTAAAGAATATTAGGAATACTTTTTAGGTATGTCTAATATTCCCTTTTCTCTTCCTACTAAACTTAAATTAAAAGCTTGTAATAGGAGTAGGTGCGACCCAAAACTAATAAATATTTTTTTCCTTGTGCAATCTCGGAATAGTGAAAGGTATGAACATAATGACTTCATAGTAGAGTACTCATCTTATATGTTAAAAAGTATTATGAATATATAAATTTCACTATTATAATTTATTTATTCATTTTGCTTGAATGGCCGATTTCGCTAATTCTTTTTTTTTGTTGTGTTTGTTATTGGCAAGATAAGGTTCGTATGAAAGAAAATATTAAGAAAATTACGAGGAAAATTAGAAAGTTAAGAATAATTAACCACCATATTAACAACATTTTTCGACATATGTACATATAGGTCCTTAATATACACATTATTCTGATAATCCTTACAAAACATCAACTTGCAAGGTATTTCGATTTTTGTAATGAGAAGTACATTATAAAGTATTTTTGCAACAGTGCCTCTGCTTATAAGTAGTTCACTATTACAAGTTTTTTTTCTGTCAAGATACTTATTAAATAATTGAAAGCGATATTATTCAATTACAATACGTTTTTTTGTGTTATCAATATTACGTTGGTCTCTGTGACTAATAAACCTGCCCTCGCTCTGCGCAAACACTGGCGGTCATCCACCTCTTCATCGGTTACTTAATGTCCTACGAATTACTCATGAGCTGACGCAAATATTTGTATAACATTCGCCTCATTATTGGATCGTATGATTCTGTTAAAAACTGCAAAATTAAATATTTAAACTGCACGATAGACGGAATTAGTCATACATCCTGAAACGCGATAACTAAATACGTCATCGTTGTTATGATCTTTATGCTCTAATATAGCTAAACACACAGATCATTTACTAGCTTTTGTCCGCAGTTCTATTCATATTATTTCCCTTGACAAGGTTTAAGCAAAAAAAAAAATCATCAGACTTAGACTCAAATTGTTAAAGACATAAATTTAAATCCGATTATTAGCTAAATGCGTACCTCTAATCCGTGTTCAAGGTTGAATGTTAAGTTACGCTTCAAGATTTCTGTGGAAATAAGTTCACTGGTAGGCGTAAGGTTTCTTGAATAAGGCTTATGTCAATAATTACGGTCGACAGCTGTCAACCGCTAGGTACTTACTAGCTAGGTTATTAGCCGACCGTTTTAAATCTTCTTGTCTTTACTCTAGAACTGTATATTCTACTTGTAATCCATAATTCATCAATCTATTCTAAAATTCCACTCCTGAATATTAATTTTTAATGTAAGCTAACATTGAAATGGCAATGTTTTTCTAGTATTCCTTTCTTCATTTTTAAGCAATTGTAGATTAGGCCTGCGAGTAATGCCATGAAAGTTGTTGGTTTGGTCCCGTGCGAATCCAAGGAACGTTTCTAATATATAAGGATTATAATAGAATTTCCATTACAACGCGTGTACTCTAGCTATTTCAATTGTGCGCCCGTATAGGAAGTGACTGTACAAATATGAGGATTAAATTAACTTTCAAGATCCGAAATAGGTTGTTTACGCCACACGTCGGTCGGCGCTCTGCCAACTGACACCTGAATACGTACTATAATGTTTTGGCACATTGTACATTTTCTCTTTCAGATTGTACAAATTCTCTGTGTCTCTCCGCCATTTTATTGCTGTTTTGAGCGAATCGAGATTAAACAATCACGGTATAACTTTTCAATTTAATTTTTGTTTTTAGTTTGGATAATAGTGACATTAGTTAACATCAATACTTAAATAAAATTTATTTATTTATTATTGATGTATTTTTTTAATTATGCTTAAAATAACTGCTAGAAACAAATTATATAAAAGTTTTATTTTGAGTCATAATTTACCCTAATGTACCCTTTGTATTATTGTGGTAACATCGTAGACTTATTTACGGTCATAGCTTTTTTATTATATCGTATGATCGGGGAAAAAAAGTTTAAATGTAATAAATTATAATGTACCGTTTACTAAGATAAAAAATTATTTTACAACATTATTGCACAAGACAGTGTCATGGTATCACATAACTTCATAAACTTTAATACCCATAAAAAGGTATTGTGACAATGCAACAAACGGCCATAAGGTCAAGTGAATACCATATAACCTGAAGTGCAATTTATTGCAACTACGAATGTGGAAAGAATTTTTATCCGAAAATGAGTTTTGTAAATAATAGGCGCACCACGGACGGTAGGTTTTTTTTAAATAACAAGACAAGATCTCAGACGTCTTCTACGCTAGCGGTGTAATCTAGGCACCATGTTGTCAATATCTAAAGAGCAACCTAGCAAACGACGGATGATATTCGTATGTAGTGGAAGTTAATGACTCCCACTAATTTCTTTATATTTAATTGTTTACCTTAAAATAAATAAAGACAATAGAATTAAATTCACAGAGAATAAACTTATCGCTTTTAGAAATCACTAACAGTTAACTTTGAGTTCTAAAATTAATTAATTTGATAAAGATTTTTATGTAGGTAGGTACCTAGATATTAACTTTTACATTACACGACAATAATCCACTGAAGACGTTCAATTTAGGTAACTATAATTGATGGTGTAGTGAGAGAGAGATGGGAGGCCATAGCTGTGGCCGGCATATTATGAGTCGATTGCTAGGTTAAGAATTCTAACACTCGTTTTCATATATCCGGCCTCCTCCGTGTTTCGGAACACTGGGTCCGGATTAATGTCAGGGTGATCTAGTCGTGAGATTTTCAGGACTGTGGTGATTTCAGGATGACGTCAGACGGGTGTCGGTCATCTTAACTCAACCCGAAGCTACATACTCGGCAATGTAAGCGAACCCTGGTACTTGACCGGGACAACGCTAGGTAGAACAAAATAATCGTGTGTGAACTTTTTAAAAATTCAATCAATGTATTTCTCTTTTTTGAGTAAGTAACATTATGCTTTAAGTTTTGTCATTAGTATCCTTTGAATTTTTAAAAAATTATGAATGTTCAAACATTATGTGTATTTTTATTCTTTGTATTTGCTATCTTCATTCAAATACTCCGCTGAGTTAATGACACATGACAATAGTCAATTGTGATGGTATCGCCAATTCTTCATTACCGCTATCTCGCGTCCCGGTGCGATCTTCGTTTACGATACCGATTATGCGATGTTATGAATCGTTTATTGTTTCGGTAATCGTGCCTTGAATGTCCCATTACATGGCATAATGTTCTTTATTAGAATCGAATGGATATTGATAAAAAAAATTCTGAGCTAGAAGTTATACTTATAAATATACACAGCCCAGTGACGGTCTGAATTAAGCTTTAGAAATCCTGAAGATTTGAATTTATTGTTACCAGTTAAGATCTCTATTGTACTAGTATATTTTTCTAATGCACTATAAAGTCTAATGTGTCTGAGGAGCAATTTATAAGCGTTTTGTTATTGAGCTTGAGCAATGGCTTCCCTCGATAACCTATTGTAATTTATAAAAGGGTCACGTCTCATACGATAAACCTTAGCAGCCATCTTCGTGAATCCAGTTATCGGGCGTTATCAACATTTATTTACATTGACACGGCTGCTGTTTGCCCACGATAAGGATGTTTTGCGTGCCTTGTCTGTAAAAATTACAAGAATATCAACTGCGTAACGTTACTCAGAAACGCCTTACTGAATTTCGTCAAAGTGATTCCTTGGAACTGATCACGGCAATAATTCTAAACTAAAAGCGATTAGGAGCGTTTGTGCATCATACGGAAGTTTTGTTTCCTTAAACGGATGAGCATAAAGGGCTGCTTTGTGTGTGATGCATTTTCTTGTTCAGATGTCTTCTAGGACAGGTGGTGTTGCAATGGACTATGGGCGTCGTTAGTCATTTAGAAAAACCGCTTGCCCGTTTGCTATTTGTTTTCAGTGTCAAAAATCAGTCTAAAGTATTGTCTTATGAGTTATGACACTCGAATATTTTGCATACCTAATGGTACTCTGTTTCACTGTTGTTTTGAGAATTATATTTAATTTTTATAGATAAAAGCGAAAGGTCACCTAACGCGGAATCTCGAAAACCGGGAAACGTACAAAGATGAAATTTGGCAAAAAGGTAGTTTATAGTAAGTTGGGCAACGAATAAGCATAGGATTTTTCGATAGAGCGAGATTAAGGAGGTCTAAGGGTTCTCGAAATTTTCCGCGGAAGAAATCACGGGAAACTGCTAGTTTAATATATGGTTCAAAACCCATTTTATTTCATCTTTCCGATCGTGTCGATCGATTATATAAATAAGTTATCGATAATAAAGCAATTGAGAGTCGTAAATGTTACTCGTAGCTGACGCCAAGTTTTCTACGTCTATTTTTCCGATTAATATTTTATTAATATGTTCGAATGATAAATGATGATAAAATAAACAACTAAATATTATTTGTATTAATGCTAGAGTTTGACAAGAATAGTTTCTGTATGATCTTGTTCTAGTTTCAATCCATCAATGTCACCTAAATGTTACAATTCGTTGGTAACTATGTCGATCATAGACGGTAAAATGTTGTATTTCGAGGCTAAGTCAAATGTAAGAAATTGTATTCGCAAATCACATTACCAGACATTGTAACCCATGGAGGTCAAAACAGACAGAGCAAGCTCAAAATACAGGAAAATTTATGTACCGAAACCACCCAAGCTTCGCCTTCATTACTTAAAAAGACAATTATGAGTGCCTGAATAGAAGTATATTCAAATTTTGAAAGGGGCCAATTTTTTCTTTGAACTTAATTTTTTTTTTGCTAATAACTATTATATTCATTTCATTTAGATTGCGAAAAGACATACATTAATCTAATAATATGATTCATATCACTTGATATGTATAAGATTAGAAAACATTATATTACGATAATAGTCGAAGTCAAAAATGTTTTATTCATATAGACTTTACAGTACTTTGAACGAAATTACGATTAATAACATCAATGTCAGTTTGAGCATTTCTTTACGTGGGATAACCCGGTACGGGTTCCCATCCGCCACAACGGCCGACGGTGGGTTATGTCTGACTGACTGAAATCCCACGGTAATTCCTCCTTGCCACTGCCTCGCGGAGACCAAGATACAATAAACGTAACATTGATACAGGTAACGCGTATACTAATGATGCTGTAATCTTGTGAAGCCACCTAATTGCCGATCTCATGTGAGAAAGAGGTACTGGTACCCGGACGCGCCGGCCCAATTCGGCTACAAGCATGGCGCTACCTCTGCGATCAAACTGTAGTCGTGATTAACTCTAATTAATAGACGCTGTCACGGTCAAGGTTCATTATGTCGAAAGGTTATAAAAATCTATCTAAACTAATCTGAATTAATATTATAAATGTGTTAGTAACTTGGTTAGGTTTCCACGCCTAAACCACTTAACCAATTCAGATAAATTTCGCTACAGAAATAGATTGTACCTTGGACAAGGACATGGGTTACTTTAGCAAATGACATTAGCAAGGGATAAAATAGGGGTTGAAAGTCGAAGAAAATAATCTGGACAAAGTCAAGGTTCGGAGCTAGTTAAATATACTTACGACTTTATTTGCAGTTTCTTTAGTTAGGGTGTGAGGAACCCATGTAAACTTTTAAATCGTTAATTTTATCACCAAATTATTAACTAATTAATCATTTAAACAAATATGATTATACATATGACGTTCATAAGATGGTTGCCTGTCTGTAAAGTAGGCTTCCGGACCATAATTTTACGTGATGACGTCTCTATCGTTTTTTTCTGCGCCCTCGCTTGTTCGCTCGACTCAGGAGGAACGTGACAATGAGTCATGCTTTTTCGTGCGTGCAGCCCGCGTTCATCGAGTCATAGACGTCATCACGTTAAAATTTGCCATTGTCTTTATTGCAGAATTGGGTCTTCGATCTGTGATCACGTGCTCAGAATGGTCGTGTCTGTCCGCCCTGACCAAGTTGACCCGGCTGGATCTGTACCGTACCCACATCACTACCTCAGCGGCCGTCGGTATAGTGTGGTCCAACCCTGGATTGCAACATCTTAATGTTGGTACGCAGCTTAAAATTTTGGCTTCTTTTTTTTAAATCTTTATTAGGTAATTCAACAGTGTTACAAGTTTTAATTCAAATTTACAATATTTTTTTTTATAATTAAGACCAAATGAGAATTGCACTTATAATTCAAATTTAAACAAGAAAGAAGAAGATACATAACATCTAGACTAAATTAAACTGTTAGGCCGCGGTGTTTTGATCTGTTTGTAGTGAAATACATACGAATGTAAACCGCCATATTTCGAACGGAACGGTGGAACATCGTGTGAGGGGGAGAACGGAAGTTAGTAGTTTCGACTAGTTTAGAATAGTCGAATTCTGTCGACTTATTTTTTTTTATTGTCACTTTACTCTTTCATTGTACTAATATTTTTTCACTAAACTTTAAACAGGCTACGTAAGTAATAAACGTCATCCATCCAAGTCATTTCCCTAGCTGTTTGAGCAAATGGCTGTTGATTAAACGACTATTTTAGCTATCTGCTTTCGATATACATACATATAGATGATGTTAAATAAATTTTACTTCAGTTGTATGGTCTAAAGCATACTTGATTTTTTCTTTTTTTAATATTTTACCTATTGTATGTACAGTCGCAAGCAAAAGCTATATACATGTATACGAAGTTAAAACTACTATGATTTACAACGTCGCTACAAACGATCGAAGTTAACCGCGATGTGAAACGTTGCTACTGCCTGTATTGTTTCAACAGTTTGATGAAACATAAGTCTAAAACTTTATTTAGCATGGATTTGGAAATACATTTAGGATATGTTTAGGAGTTGCTAATAACTTTTTCGACGTGTACTAAATAAATATTTTATGATCACATAATTTCAAATATAACAGAATTAAATATAAAAAAAGAACAAAGAATATGAACATATCAATGAGAGATTTATGTTTATTATTTTTTATATATCATCAATAAGTGGCAATCAAGCAGGCGATTGACCTGAATGCCTAACGACGACTATGAACAACTAGAAATGTTAAAGATACTATGCCGGTCTTTGAAAATAGACTAAATAGAATAAATGCTTTTCTTCAAATTCTCTAGTATCGATTTAGAAACACCAGAGCTGGCAAATGGTTCTACTGTGAGGTGATTTTCTATTCTTCTTATCGATTCGATGGCAAATACATTTTTTTTTCAATTATAATGTTGTGGCCCAGAACTAAATTTGAAAGGAGGCGACAGTAATGAAATTTCATACAACTGTGCAGCCGCGATTTTTTATTAAATTTTCGTATGCGAAATTAAACCAAAGTGTGTAAGTTTATTTTTTTATTTTTGGCGAAGTTGATTAAAAACATTAAATAAATATATACAGAACTATATTACATACGGACGTCTGTTTCTAAAGTAGACAACTTAAAGCCTGTGTTACAGACACCTGTTATACACAATTTTTTTTTGTAGAAATATACAAATATTGTATATTAAATTAAACTAGTAGCTAGGTAGGCCTGAGCTTAGGGTAATGATTTATATAGGTTTTATTAGCGGACCTGGCACAAGTATTAAACAAAACAGCGCCATCTGTGGGTGTCTTACCATACCGCCCGCCGGCCACTGTTCCTGCACATTTTAAGTCATAACTTCGAAGATATTCGTTTTAATAATATGCTGTAAAGGACAATTTTGTTCTACATAAAATGTGCAGCGTATCTAACGTATTTAAGTGGATAAGGATTAATACGGTATTCTTTATCAAGTGTCTTTGCTTATGTATGGGAAATGTGACATTAAGAGACATATCTTTTCATTGCGAATACTTAGAGGATAGATTTTTTTTCACAGCCTTAAGAAACCGTAGATCTCAATATTTACTACAAATTTTATCTCTATATTTCACCGCGTTCGTCAGAAAAACGGCCTTGACGTACAAACAGACAGATAGACAAACAGACATTTATGCAAAAATAAATTTACAGTTTTCGGATTTTTTCCTACACTTGTGTTCCAAGATTTAACTTTTTGCCAAATTTCATGATTCTAGGTCACCCTATAAGTTTTGGGTCCCCTTGCAAATGTATGGGTGACATGTATGTAAGTGACATAAACGGCCATATCTTTTGACTGTGTTCACTTGCAGGGTTGATTTTTTCACAGATTCAAGGGACCGTAGACTTCAGTATATGGTATAAATTTCAAATTTTTAGGTCTTCCCGTTCCTGAGAAAAAGGGTATTGACAGACAGACAGACAGACAGACAGACGGACAACGAAGTGATCCTATAAGGGTTCCTTTTTTTCCTTTTGTGGTACGGAACCCTAACAATACGAAGACTATCATATTCACGGAAATCCCATGAGAATTACAAATGTAACAGACGCCTGTTATGCACAAATATTTTTTGTAGTAGATGGTATTTTTGTAGTATTTCGTTTGGTTTGTGAGAGTTCCCGGTGACCTAAACCCCTATTTAAAGGCCGGCAACGCATTGGCGACCTTTTTGGTGGTGCAGATGTCCCATGGGCGACGATAGTTCTTACCTCAGCAATTCGTTTTAGTTGATAACAAAATACCAAACAAAATTATTTATAAGTAAAATAAATAAAAGTCTAATCAAGTAGCTCTACTTTATATATTCTTTAAATAATAGTTTAGAATAACAAAGTAAATAAATATATTTAATAAACAATAAATAGTTTATCTAGCAACCCTAACACATGTAGGTGTGAAAATTGTTTTGTCTCCGATTAGCTGCAATTTAATTCGCGAATCAATGGCTTGTTAACGTGAATTATATTATGACCGTTACCCGTTGGTCGATGTTTTAGTAATAATTTAAAATTATGTAAATTATATGACACAAATAGAATAACTATCATATGTTTAACAAAAATAACACACTAGTTTACAGCTAAAATAGAATAAAGATTGTTCCGGAGCGAATTGAATGCAGGTATTGTTGAAATATCTGTAGATTTATTAACCTAGATTGATATATACCTAACGTTATATATAAGATTCTTTATCAGTAATAAACGTTTTGTCTTAGTTATATATCTAATTTTTTTTAATTAACCTAATAGTGTTCCATAGTAAAGTCCTATAGTAAAGGAGTGGATTGCGGTAGCTCTGGATAGAGGAGAGTGGTCTACGAAAGGTGAGGCCTTTCCCAGCTAGTGCCCCACAGCTGGGCAATGGTCTCCCCATCTTGGTTCACTTTCCTCTTTCTTGGGCCAATATGATACATAACTTCTCCGCAAAGGCATCCAAATCTTCAAAAAGGCGGCGGCCATTGGTGGGCATCCAGGAAGTCGCGATATACATACATACATACATACATACATACATAGGACTATATGACCCTGTTGTATTCGTAACAACGATTTTGACTTTTTTCCTGGTTTATCATTTTTTTTTTTTTTTTTTTTTATGTTACAAGGGGTAAAATAAACATTTTTTTAATACTGCAAACGAATATTGCTATGTATAACATGTGACTATATCCCCTTTAACGCAATAGGGCCGCCGGCCCCGAATGGATACAACTTTGGCTTTGTCATTTTAATATTAAAGAATAGTTTGTACAAGATACTTTGTGTCGTGGTCTCTCTACCCTCTCGTCTATCCCGTGAGGCCCTATTTGCGGAAATAGCTGATGCCAAGCGCCCAATAGGCCGTCCGATGTTGAGGTTCAAGGATTGCGCAAAGCGTGATATGGTCTCCTTCGACATCAACTTTTATCACTGGGGAGATTTCGCGGAAGATAAAAACAAATGGAGAAAAACCACGTCGGACAGGAATAATTCTATAATATCTCAGGACAATTGTTGGTTCGAGGTGCTGGCCAATAAGCGGAAACAAAGGCACGCTAAAATTAACTCAGCAGCACGTCCCTCAAACTCAATAAGCCTCATATATGAGAGTTATGGTCGAAAATGGGGATCCAGAATTGGTTTATATAGCCACAAACGCAACGCGAGCCAAAATAATCCCGGCGTCGTTTAAATCATCTGTCATAGATGTTGCAGGCCAATGATGATGATGATGTGTGGCGGTACTATTATTCTGATCATATCACATATCCTTCAAAATATAGATGACAAAGCCTTTCACGTAGATCCTACGTCGTAATAAAAACTACAAGTAACTTGTTAAAACAGAAAATAGCCATTCGTGGGTATAATTACGTAGCTAAAATTTAAGACTATTAATTAATACTTTATATTATGTGTTAAAAACGCAGGTGTGAATTGTGATAATGTAGTTACAGACAGGTACAGAGGCCCTACCACAAACATTTCGAACTGTTCGTAGTCGACGAGTCGAATGTAATTAGGATGAAAATGTTCGTACTAGGCCCACTGGTAACTGGAGGCAAGTCTTTATCGTGTCATTTCATCATTTAATGAATGATAATGCAACCAGCGTTCTATATAACAGGTCATACTTTTTTATCTTGTTTTTTAAATTATCTGGAAAATATCCATATTGTAACGATTTGTTTGTGATATCGCAAACGACCTTTACAAGCTTCACGCAATGGACCTGGAAACACAAAGCGAATGGCTGACTATGGGTGAATTTTGTATCCTAACGAAATGTCCGTATACATTTATATGACTTTAAACACAATAATAGAGAAAAAAAAAGAAGGTCGTAACTTAATCATTCGATCGCTAGGTTAAGTAGCTCTTACCGCGGCCGGACGATAGATGGGTGACTCGTATTAACACTCGCCGATGTTTAAAAATTCACCGTGGAGTTCAGATACATGTATGTGCAAATATACCCCGTCCACGATCGCTCAGTGGTCATTTCACCAGATGAGAACTCTTTACATGGCGACTGATTGATAAGAAATGTTACAAAATGGAATACCGCTGTAAGCAATGGAGTGTTAGGTATATTTCCATTATATTGCTGAATGCTCGAATAGGTTATATTTGAATAAAGACCGGTGCGAAGAAATAAATCTATCGTGTAGCAACTTATCTCTATCACAATTATGTGTTAATGTCGCCATTATATCAAGACACCGTTGTTCGAATGATTTCCATTCTTATAAACTGTTATTTGAAAGTGATATGCAATATTCTTCCGTACACCAACATCTTTGCCGGTATGTTATTTTATGTTAGTGTCAATAGTCATATTGGAATTGATCTATTTTATATCAAATCAAATTAATGTCATTTGATTTGATATACAAGGTCTTTTGAATAGTAAAATATTTTAGCTACCACAGAGTCGAAAAGTTGAGCCGCGAGGCAAATCAGCAAGAAACTCGTTAGTCAATCTTTTCAAATCAGTTCTTACAAAAATGAGGTAATTACATTTCCATGTTAATATCAAAATCGTTTATTCATATAGATTTTTTATAAGCACTTTTGAACGTCATAGTATGTATAATAATATTATTTTTAATCATTTAATATTTTGGTGATAAAATTTAAAACGACTTAAAAGCTAACATTACAAGGATTCCTCGCGCCGTGCTATGAGAACAGTGCGGAACAAACTCAGCCGGGTTTTTTTTTATTATTCCAAGCATCAACGTCATTCAAATAACTATAAAGAGCGACTCAAACAGTTTCTAATTCTATTATCACGACGTCACTACTGTAAGAGTAGCCCCTTAGGTAGAAAAGATTACTATTTTCATTTAGAGAAAGTTGTATTGGCTCAAGGGATAGAAAAATATTGTCAGTAAAATACTCAGTCGGAATAGATGTAGATTTGAGAGTACCTACTCCTTAATGTACACACGAACGCTCGCCTTCACTGCCAGTGTTCTCTCCCCAGCCTAGCTAACTTTGGTATGATATGTATGATCCTAGAAGTGCGGCTTTAGAAGTTCTTTCTAATTGAGAACTAATAGTTTCTGAAAAGCCAACGTCTTTTAGCATGTTGAAGAGAGTTTTCGCTGGCAGATATACCATTCGCGCCGACCATTACTGCGTATAATGTGGTTTTGAAACCATTTGTAATCCGATCGTGAATGTTCAAACATATTTGTAAGCCGATGTTTGTATTCTATTTAAGGGAAAACTGTCAAGGCTTGATGAGGATACTAATTTGTACGAAGAAGAGGGTCGCGGGGCAAGAAACTCAAATGTTCAGCTTCTTGTCCGCCCCATATCGTCCCAAATTAGGAATATAGTATCGAGACATGCTCAAAACTATTACGATAATTATCTGCCTAGCTAAATCCAATTATTTTTTTTGTTGTTAAAATCACCGTCAGTCTTTAAGCAGAAATATTCAGGGATGCTTATCAAGTGTGTAGCCGAATGACGATAACATATGAGGTTCCTAAAAAGTGTTTCGTTATTTTTTTTATTTGTTTTTTATGTTTCAAGGGGCAAACGAGCAGGCAGCAGCCCGCTAAGTGCCTACTGACGTCCATGGACATCTGCACGACCAGGAGGCAAGGAGATTCATTGCCGGCCTTTAATGACGAGTTTAGGCCACCGGCAAGTCTCACAGTCTGACCGAAACGCGACAACAATGTCATCATTTGACATGACAGCATTGCCGCCACTTCACGTCGAGCTCACGTAAGAAAGAGGTACTGGTACCCGGACGCGCCGGCGTTTCGTGTTGGTGACCTTTAGCTTTTATATATATAAAGACTAGATGCTTCCCCCGTCTTTGTTCGGTTGCAGCATTACACCGATTTTCCCTCGTATTCATTCGCGGATTAAAGCAAAGTAGTTTAGTTTCTCATGCATCTATGGATGTGTCAGCTTGACACATTCACATATGATACCTATAACAAAAATACAAGTTAAAAGATGTTTGTCTATCTATGTGTTTCTTCCGAATAATCTTCCAAAAGGCTGGACCGGCTTTGACGGGACTTTCAGTCACAGATTGCTGATGTTACAGCAAATAGATTAGACTACTTTACTACTTATCTTTAGAAAAATAATTAGGGTTCAACACTAAAAATAAAAACGCTAAAAATTTAACAAAATCTTAAGAAATTTTAAGGCCGCGTCTACTGCGTAGAAGTTAAATTCCTTTGGTGTGTGAAAAAAGTACAATTAATCGATTTCAAATAAAATTATGTGTGGGAGATGTTTTTAAATAAATTTAAACTTTTTAAAAAACGAAGATACATTCAATCTCATTATCATTAAAGGATTATTTTAATGATGATAATACCTGGGAATAAATTTCTCTAACCAAATCTGAATTATTGTGAAAATGGTGATAACCAAAAAAAATACCCGACTGAGTTTGTTGCGG
This sequence comes from Charaxes varanes, assembly GCA_024363005.1. NCBI lineage: Eukaryota > Metazoa > Arthropoda > Insecta > Lepidoptera > Nymphalidae > Charaxes > Charaxes varanes. The sequence goes on from JANCMC010004801.1 coordinate 5,448,197, forward strand.
GCTCTTCTCAGTGCAGAGCGCGTTGGAACCCACGTAAACTTAGCTCTTAATCGAATATATTGTCACCAGAATATTACCCTTATTTAAAATATATATATGTGCAATTGAGCTCAAAAATGACTCTCAAAAGTGTTTGCAAAAAGCCTAAGAGTATAAATATATTTTGATTTGATTATAAATATTAGTATACAGTAAAAGTCTCTCATGTTGCGCAAGATCGATCCGAATGGCGCGTTTTAGAAGATCGATACGAATGGCGCGCCTTAGAAGATCGATCGGAATAGCGCGCTGTAGAAGATCGATCCGAATGGCGCGCCTTAGAAGATCGACCTGAATAGCGCGCCTTACAAGATTATTTAATTTATTTATTTATACTCTTTATTGTACACCACAAGAATACATAAGAAAAGAAAACATATAAACGAGAAAAGAGAGAGTACAAAAGGCGGTGTTATCGCTAAAGAGCGATTAATCCAAATAGGAGTGGCATACCCTGTCTCGCTGCATGAAAACATTCTCAAGTACTTCGAGAACGACATACAAGCGAGTACTAATGCTGCTAAGCTTCTAGAAGATTTGGTGTATCTGTATGGATACAGTCCACAGATAAAGATGAAGAAGTGAAGTTGATTGGAATCAACTTCACTTCTTTTTCGTAATGTTTATTAATAACAGAGCACATGCATCCACGCTAGTATGTCCATGTGTTGCGTACATAATTAGACAAGTTTCTCTTAATCTCATGTAGTAGGTAAATATTTATGCTTAATGTAATTTTTTTAAGCCCTCGCACCAGTCATATGTACATATATTATCTATACAGTAATTAAACCACGGCATTCTGAAAACATAAAAGAAATGAAAACGTATTTACTGGAAATGAAAATTGAAGCAAGTCAATATTAATTTACTTACAGAATTTTGGAGGTGTTAGGAGATTCCAGCAAGTCCTTAGAGTATGCAGATTTACAAAAATTAAAATACCGGGTCGCATTCGTAAAGGAAGCTTTACGTCTTTACTCTCCGTCTACTAGCACTCTCACAAACATCGAGAAGGGCATAGAGTTACGTGAGTATATCTTTACTAAAAAAATAAATTGTAAGATATTGTTTATTTGTGTCAGTCAACGCGCTTGTTAAGAAATGGATTTCAAATGTTTCTTTTACAAGATTTAAGAACATTTTACATTATTCAACATCACGTTTTGACCCTTAGTGAGTAATTCAATGTATCCAACTCTATTCTTGGAGCAATACATTAGGTATTTTATTACATCTTTTATTTAATTTTGTCAATTTGTCACTGATTGCAACACCTCACTATTTCCCCATAATACTCCTGCTACACAATTCTTCTTCTTCTATTTGTGTATATGAATTCCCCTAGTTGTAAAGTATAAGACTTCACCATTTTTGAATGTTCATTTTTGATAACCAGTTGTGGTTTGCAGCCAACGGTCTGACGCCATTTTTGTCCTTGAAATCCACAAAATACTACAAAACTTTGCGCAGCTACACAAAGTCCCCAGCCACACTACACGATCATTCAAATGCATATGTACTAACTGATGGTACCTTCATTTGATAACTAGTGATAGTGCAGTTAGGTTTGAACGTTTGTTGGTACCTACTCGGCTTTTAAATTCCATATCAGATGACCTTGTTATGAAAAATTAAAAAAAAAAGTAAAATTGACAAAAATGATTTAGCCATTATTAAAAAATATGTTTTAGTGGTGTACAAAACTGACGATTTGTAGAGAGGAACCTCAATTAATTGGGTATACAACCTTAGAGTCTGTTGTCGGTAGATCCCAGAATATGGTGCCGGTGACGAGAGACATGACTGCTGCAATTAGCACTCGAGTTATCACGTTGGACAACGTAGTCATTTGGGTGTACAATAAACTTTTTCTGAAATAAATAATATTTTGTGAAACACACAAAAAATAAAGTCGCCAAGATCGTGTCAAGACACGCTTATATAGAAGGGTTCCATATCTAACGTAATTGCTTACTAACTTTAAAAAATATTTTGTTTTTTGTCGAAGTTTTTAACATGGAAAATTTCAAGTCCCTACATAATAGTTTAGAAATTCCAGGGGGACCACTATACGGACAAACGGACGGACACTCAGAGCAAAACTATTAGGATTCCTTCCTACGGAACCCTAATCAGCAACTTGATTTAGCCTTTTATAAACTTCAGTGACATAAATTATGTGTTGAATTATAGCTTGATAAAAACAATGACATGTACCGGAAATGTTTACAGCACATTAATATGAATTTTCACTTAAAATTGGTCTATAGAATACACATACATTATTTAAAGTTTTGCATAACGTTATTGCTGAAATAGTCAATTGGTTCTCAAAATACAGGTTTGCCTAGTTTGAGGACTTTTGCAACATATTTTTTTGTAACACAATTTTTTGGCAGATAAACGTTCTATTATTATTATTATTATTCCAATGTTAGCAGCACTTTGGCTGGCCCGTTGGCGCAGTGGGCAGTGACCCTGCCTTCTGCTCCAAGGGTCGTGGGGTGACCAAGAAAAATAGGTCTTCATTAAAGATAACATCAAAATAACTAAATGAGAAGTTCACGATACCATGTGAAGCATACATACATATGGATAATAAACCCAGACTCGAGATGGGAATCGAACCCATGACCCCCGGAGCAGAAGGCAGGGTCACTGCCCACTGCGCCAACGGGCCAGCCAAAGCTCTAAAAGTTAACCTATTAACAACTAGACTTACTTATTATCCAATAAATGCGCTGTATTAACGCGCAATATTAACGCTGTCTCCTATACTATCGCGATAGACGACAACATCGTTTATTTAGTGCTATTTAAAGTTCATTGTCAGAATACATATTTTGAAGGTCAGACTTGGGAATGCCCGTTTACAACACGCTTCGCTTAGCAAGATGTATGAACTCGCGAATAGATGTTGATTCCTGCTTGTATTATCAATGTGGAACCCCTTCAATTATCACTCACGTAAATACTTGTACAGTACACATAGTACTGTACAAGTACTTACGAGCATGATAAACGAGTCTTGCTTACGAATATTGAATTAATTTCAATCCAGGGGATGGATCTTTCGTTTGTCTGTCCGATTATTAGTCAGATTCACCATGGGTATTCGACCCCGGACCACCCGCCCTAGCTGTTATTGTCATTCCCCCTGCATCGTCCGTGACAACAGTATCCGCATCGTTTCTCACCTATCCGTCTACCTTTATATCCTTTTACTCTATCCCTTTCTATCTAATTAGAGGTAGCGCTATGCTTGCAGTCTTTTTGGCCTGCAGTCGAATTGGGCGTGCGCGTCCGGTTACCAGTACCTCTCTCTCACATAATATCGCGTGCTGTCACGTCAAATGATGGTATTGTTGTCGCGTTTCGTGCGGTTGCTTAATCTAGTCATTAAAGGCCGGCAGCGCATCTACTAGTCTTCTGGTGGTGCAGGTGTCCATTGGCATCGGTAGTCACCTATGAGAACCGATTTCACCTGCGACTTAAAAAAAAATTTACTCATGTAGTCTTAACGAAGAAAGAATTTAAATAAAAATACTAAATTAATATAATCGCATTATTTTATATTTTTAAAATAATACAGTTTTCATTTGTGTCATCTAAATAAATTAGAATAATTCTGTAGACTTTGATATGTGAGTCTAAAGATTTTTTTTAGTTATTGTTTTGATATGCCTTCAGCTTGTCCTGATTGGTTTGATATAACAGCTCCCAGAATGCGAGTCGGTCATGGAATGGTCTACGGCTGATCGTCAAATTTGCGTCAATGTTTAAATAGGTGTACGTGTCCTGGGTTATTGGCGTCCATTTCACTGGCAACAGTTCCGAAGTTTCTGGCGTTGGGTCGCTAGAATAAAGAAGAGAAACTTCATGATCTTAGCATTTAGGGCAACCATAGATATCATAATAATCATCACCTGGCATCGAAACTGTAGTTCGTTATTGGCTGATATGCTTTAGAACTTTTGCGTTATTAAGGTTACAGAAAAACTAGGATATAGTACGATTTACTAAGTCTTATATCAAATAAAAAATGGCCAAGTGCGTGTCAAGACACTCTTATATATAAGGGTTCCGTATCTGATATGCTGTAAACGTATTCGTTAAATAACTTCAAAAGTTGTTGTCCGATTTCGTTCAAAATAATTTTTCCAATCACTTTTTAGCATGTTTTATCAACATGGAAACTTTCAAGTCTCTATGTCTAATAGTTTGGAAATGCTAGGGGGGGACCACCTTACAGGAAGACAGACGGACGGACAGAGCGAAATTATAAGGGTTCCATGTAGTACTACAGAACCCTAAAATCTGTAAGGTTTATAAAGTAACATACCCATATTTAACGAAATTGGTCCAAAGTTTAGTCATCTGATCAATAACTAGTTGATCTTCCGCAGATGGAGTATCTTTATCATAAGATATGTCAAACAGATAACTAATTTCATCAGCATGTGCAGCTCCATCTTCAGTTATGTTAAGTCGCTTTTTCACAAAGTTGCGAGCGCCGCTATATGAAAACATATATTGGTATATGTTTCCAGCACCGTTTTCGAGATATTTTTTCAAGCTTGTTTGAATAGGATAGTTAAATGCTACATCGGAATGAAAATTAATAATTTTCCATTTTACTTCTCTCGATAATTCCTCATCTCCAATATAAAAGTGCCTTACAATATCTTTCATTTGTTTAAAATCTTCGTCGTAGTTAAAAATTGCTTTTAATGAGTCTTCAAATATATTTAAGCCCTTAAAGTACTCATCAGACTGAGAAACATACGCCGCCATCTGTTCTTTGTTATTAAATCCAGCTAAAATGTTGGTACCTCTAGCTTTAGGTATATTAAGATTTAACGGATGATCTGTTATAATGTTAAGAACATCTTCAAATTCCTTTTCTATACATGGCCTCAATACAAGCGATAGGTCTTGCGCAGCAGCTATTACTAATTTAGTATCGGTACTTGCAAGAAAAGATAGAGCTTCGGAAATATCTTCTGTTTCAATTCCTAAATGCTCCGCAATTCTTAAAGGTGCGCTGGGGTCGGAGTCTACCAAAAATCCTGGAGCCATTATAGCACCACTTTGTAATATGGCTTGGTTAAATAGTTTTTCTTGTTTAGATGTTAAATGGGACTCAATAGACGCGCTTCCGGCACTTTCGCCCATTACAGTTATCTTGTTCACATCGCCGCCAAAAGAACCGATGTTCTCTCTAATCCAACGCAGCGCTAACAATTGATCTTTTAGACCTTGGTTTCCAGGAATATCAGGAGTGTCCAGGCAGAAGAATCCATACGGTCCCAGTCTATAATTCAGTGTCACCAATAAAACGTTATGCCGAATTAAAAATTTTGGGCCGTATAGGTACCTGTAATTGAAAAAGATATTCTTATATAGAGTAGAACTGAGGGATGCGACACACGTAATAGAGCACAAATTTAGGCACTAGGTGATTAAATTTGTATTTTAGTTTGTAAACCTTATTTAGTAAATTAAGTAGTTTTCTATAATCATAGATCTTGCGTTACTGATACGTAGTTATTATTTCTGGGCAATGATGCCATATAAGAACCTCAATTCGCTATTGATTGTGGTTTAGTGGCTAATCTTACTATGAATTGCCCACGTTCATTTACCACGTACCTATTAGCAAATCCAATGCTAAAGCCGCCTCCATAAATCCAAACTAATACTGGTAGTCTATTTCTCGAACTAGCTTCGTTGGGTACGTATATATTTAAATGCAGGCAGTCCAGAGTCCCCACGATCGTGTTTTCAAACTCTTCTACTTGAGGACAAATAGCTGAGTCATCGTATGCATTGAACACTTGGTCGAATTTGGATTGGGGTACGGATTCCTGAAATAGGATAATAATGTTGCTATATAAATTATTATACATGAAGTATTTTTGTGATGGCAGAAAATGAAAATTTTTATTATTTTTTTTATATAGAAAGATAGAATTTAAGAAGTGTTGACGCACATTAGAGTTTTTATATGTGCGCGAACTGGCAGGTCCAATGTTTGAATGTTTAAAAATAGTTATCTTTATATTATAGAACAGAATTTGGAATGTTCTTTATATTTTCATTTTTCTCTTGGACTCGATATAAATTATGTGTTACATAATTCAAAACCTCTAAGATAATACAATTATTAAACCTTTAAGTTGTTTTCAATCCTGAAATCATAATAACGATGGCATCATCGTCGTTTTCAAAACGCAATGTTAGATGACCTATTAAAACTTCTACTTAAGGGGAATAGCGTTGCACTAGCAACACTGTCTTCATATATGAGCAAACGAACAATCAAAATCGTCAGTTAAGTATGAATCTCATTGTTTGTCTTAATTTTTACTTTAAGAAATAAGTAACTGGTGGTATGTTGTATGTGGTATGTTGTTCGCTAGACTTAAATTAGATCCTAAAGTATGCCTAATTACAATCTCTTTAAACTTTAACGAAATATAACATAGCAAATATTCTAATTAGAAATGCGTGAAACCGCGTGCACATAATATATATTGTATATGTGTTTTTGGGTGTGTGCGTGCGCGCGCGCGTGTGTGTGTGTATACTCTTTTGATCATACTGTATCATATTTTGCCCTAGTGACGAGATAAAGTTATCGCATTGTCAATCAAGAAAAATTGATATTTACCGGTCAGATACAGCAATGGCGTAACGTATCACAACCTTATGTAGATAACATGAGATAAAGATAAATAATATGACACGAGACAAAGTAATGCTACTTCCTTTTATCCTCTCAATATTGAACATAAACCACATAGATACAGCAATAATATATATCCATCTTTGTTACCCAAGTATACAAGACCACCCAAATAGACTCATCTGAAGATTGCCCGAAAATTGCCCGATATTGGTTGAGCTGTTTTGAAATCTTTAGGGACCATCGGTATTTGTTAATAACATTCCGATTTTACCATCACTTGGCCGAAACAACAACATACTGAGAAACTATGTTAATACTTCCTGATTTATATTATAATATAGTTATAGAAGATAAAAACCGAGAATTTCAATGATTTATAACGAGATTTCGTAAAGACGTGATTTGTGCGATTACGTTCTTGCGCTAGCTAAACCTAACAAGACAGAACAAATTAACTACTAAATGTACTACGGAATTGTTCATCTTAAAAAGATCTACAATAAAGACCGCGATGGAATATGTCTATCTCCTAAGTATAACCCACAGGAACCCCTTTTTACCTTTTACATACAAAAAAATATTTACGAAGCTATTTTAAAAAATATCGTAGTAATCCTTAGCCAATTAAATACGCTAGATACTTTGTATATTTTATGCAGATCAAAATTGGCCTTTGAAGTATATCATTGAAATGAATATCCTAGAAGATATGAGAGACTTAAAAAAACGTTGGTAGAGCAGACCCGTGGCGGGCTCTCGGTGGCATAAGCGACCAATAGATGACGCTATAATTTAATTTTAAAAAAATAAGCCAAAGTTCGGACAGGACAACGTCTGCCGGGTCCGCTAGTTATAAATATTATAAATATCTCACCCCAAAAGGATTGTCCTTCTGAACCTGGGCATAAGGTATCCCCAAAAACATAAATGACCTTTAATCCCATATTAAAAAATACATGTATTGTTTTTAAATAAAAAGAAATAAAAATATTTTACAAAAAAATATTCTCATGTGAGATTTCCTTTCACCCGAGCGTATTTATAAGTGATTATATCACAGAAAATTATTTCACAATATTACGGAAACCTTTTAGTTTTCAAGACGGATAAAAATTTGATCACAATATTATGTACTCTTCAAATGTAACCGTAAAAATTGTAATAGGTGGTGTTCAAATACGTTGAAACATCTAATCCATGTTTTCCATTCAATGGCTTCCACGTAAATTGTCGTAACCCCCAATTCCCAGAATCACTGCAGAGCGTTACGAACAACTAAAATGTAATATAATCGTCACTACTATATGCTTATTGTATTAAATATATGTTTATACATATATTTTGCTTACAATAATATAATCGGCATTATTGCATATACAAACACATCAAAAAAAGTCTAAGCAACACATACTATTTCAAATTATTATATCGTTTCTTACCAAGTAGGTAATACCTATGTAAACTTTTTTGATCTAAAGGACATACTGGCTGGTTGTAAAAAAAATCGAGTATCATTTGTTTTTTTTTTCACAAATTCAAAAGCGAATGCATTTATTTGAATTTTATAGCGTTTTCTTTGCTTATTAAAATTCAGTATTCTGTATCAATTTTATGATTTAAACAATAATTTGAAAAAGTTTTGAACAAATTTGGATTTTGAGACATTTTTTACGTCATGGAACGTCGTCATTTGATCGCAGATGAAATGCAAAGCGCTGTAGGTACGGTATTTAACCGGGATAAGGCTAGGAAGAAGATAACCAGCTAGCTTACCAGACAGACGTCGTCTTGTCTTAACTTTGAATTATGTTTCTTTTTAATCACACATACATACACACACACACCACCATTCCACAGTTCCAAGATATAATAGTTCTAAATAAGGAAGTGTGTAATCTGGAAGCAGGTGTGGAATATGCAGTAATATTTTATAGGCCATGAATTCAAGATTAGATGGAAACTCAGACGAAATGTTATTGCTAGAACAGCCGAAATAATTAGTGATCTGCCACGCGATTACTGTACAATGAACCACAATTTAAATATATATCATTGCTTAAATAGCACCAACGATCATCGAAATAAAAGCTACTTTTGCTTAAACATTACTGTACATGCTGCAAATGAAAGATCTGTGCAGATAACGCTGTCTATTGCTGAAATTGATACGGTTTTTATGTCGGACATTGGTATACGCTCTTACCGAGTAGCTTTCCAAAGAAACATTACAGTAACAAAATGTTTATACCTTTTTTTCTAGATGATATTTGCGCCAAAACATATTTAATATTTCTATACAACAAATAAAAAAAACAAGATATTTGTTGATACTGGTATATGGTGGATGGATGTGGGTGGTGGATTACGTACAAAAACAAATGTAAATAATATTTTATGGTATTGGTTATATAATATAGGTGTTAGGGCTGAATTATTGATGGCTGTTTTATGACAATACATTGAAAGGACATTTCATACATCATGCACGTAAAACAGTAGGCCCTGATTAATGTCACTGAGCGATATTAGTCGTGAGATTGTAGAGATGTTGGGGATTCTGGGGATGACGTCAGACGCTAGTCGGTCGTCTTAGCTCGCCCCTTAGCCACATCCGCTGCCATCTAAGCGTTTGCTGTTAAAATATAACTAAACGTGTGTTTAACTCTCTAAATCAATGGACAGAAATAGTACTTTATCTAAAGGAATACTAAACAAACGGAATCGCAGGAAATTTCCAGTATAAAATATATAATGGATAATTATGATAATGGTAATGAATCAACGCAGTAATGTCAACTTTCAACAAAATGTTATTAAACATTTCAACAGAAGGCAGTCGACGCAATTTCCTGTTATACGTGTATATTATTTTAAATAGCATAAAAATATTCTGAGAATTATTATAATATTATATTTTTATTAATATTTTGAACCCATTCGTTTTTACTATAGAAATAAGATGTGTTTACTTTTTATTTATTTTAAAAGGGGGCACGCTTAAATTAATTTAAAACAAAAAAAATTAGAAATATTGTACCATTAAGTAAAATTTTTAAAGTTTCATACCAATCTGGTGTTGCAGTTGTCCATGGGCGTCGGTAGTCACTTAGGTGAACCGCATGCTCGTTTGCCCCTTGTTATATATAAAAAAAAGAAAAAAAAACCATTGGAGCGATGTGGATGAAATTTGTTCTGTGTATGTTCCAAGGAGGGCGCGGGCGGGTGTCTTCCTGGAGGGGTATCTCCTGGGAGTACAGGCCTCGAGACGAATCTCCTTGTCCGGGCCTGTGTCTCACGGGTAGCCGTAACTGCTCGGTGTTCTATTTTTTCCGCAAGCCTCAACCAAAGGGTTCGTAGATTGTTTGAAAATACTATTAGACTCGGTAGATGGCGCTGCTTTCGGGATATGCCCCAACTTTGATACGTTTCCCTTAAATACGCAAAATCGGATATGCTGAATGGAATGTTGTCTGGATTGTTCCATTTGCATTATTTCAGGGAAGGATTAAAAGAACTAAAAAATGTAAAGTAGGTTACTTCTTCGGAATACTTCCAATAGATGGCGTTAGTACCTGACCTTTCGTTTGATCATAAATGGGGCAAGACAACGTCTGCCGGGTCCGCTAGTCCATATTAAATATAAAGATACTGGGAATACTTAACGTATGCCTAATAAAACCCCAACTCAGCTTCAAAGATTGTGCTAGCTATCGACTCAAATGCCGACCATTGATTAGGAAGGCCACGACCGCCTCATTCAATTTTTCAATATCTAACTTTTTAAAAACATTTATTAACATGTTTTTTATAAAAACAGAACAGCCAGTACATGTATTTTTATTCCTTAAAAAATAGTATTCACTTCTATTTATGCGAAATATATCTCAAAGAATAGAATTGAAAAACCTTTAAAGGATTTTTTTTTATATGCCGTATTGAATATTAATAACTGCATATGCCAATATATCTTATTTGTTTATTATAAACTGCTTAAATAACTAAACTTAAAACAAACCAAATTCTTCTTCTACCTAGCATCCGATTTAATTTCTGAGGATGTTGCTATAAGACGAGTTAAGATGACTGACTGCCTTCTGCGTTGTCCCCGGAACCTCCACAATCTCTACAATCTCACGACTAATTCGATCTAAAAGGGGTCTTAAGCAGTACTTTATAATCCAACGAATTCGATTAATAAGTTCAACACTGTCCTGAGACCCTAGCACGAACATTTCGAACCGTGCAAGTCGACGAGTCGACTTTGAAAATATTCGTGCTAGGCTCACAGCGGACCGCCCTTAGTGTCAACGCGGATTGCATTAGGGCCTGTGAAAAACGATTGACGGATTAGGGAGTTTCGTTATATAGAACACAATATGTAGGAAATTATATACAAATTAATGATCATGGAGTATAGTCCATAGACCAAAACCTATTCTCCAAACCGTTTACAATGTTGCATATGGGTTAGGACTCAGAAATAAATATTAAAAAGAACCCAAAACCCTCTGGGGTATCTCTGCATAATTCATTTCATGTTTCACGTTCAAAAGTGACAGAATACTCTCAAGTCCCCTTTTTTAACCTTTAGCCTTTTAGGCTTTAACTTTTACTTGTTTAGAGATGGAATTTGCTTAGAACAATTGTGAACGGCTTCTCATGCAGAAAATTAATTATACAATTATTCAAATCATTTCTAAGAGCGATAAAGTTCCAATTTCTGACAAAAGGCCTCGACTTTCATATCGACCAGTCGGCAATGCCGTGTCGGCTCTTTTTCTGACAACATGGCACCTAGTACCCAGCTTAAACATGTTTATATTATCATTCTAATTAGGAAGATAAAAAGCCGCAGCGCAAATCCTCCTTTTCCCATTGCTCAGCCTCAGCGGTAAAGCCGTTAATGGGCTCTATAAGAATAAGCAAATAGGCCGACAGACAGACTTTGCATTTTATAATATTCATAAGGATAAAAGCTGTGCAAAAACTGTTCAAGAGATTAAGGAAAATGAAAAAGGCACCAAAAATGTATTCATATTTTGCCAACTTGACACGTGCATGAGGATTTAATGTACCTCTTAACACACATATGTAAGATGCTGATATTACAAAGTCAAAAATTGTTTATTCATACAGACTTTACTGTATTTATAAACGTCATGTGAATAATAATAATATTTATTATTTTTTTAGTTACTATTATATAATTAAGTGTTGTCTACGTTAGGAACAGTCGTCCGGGCACCTTCTTCTTCTTCTTCTTCCTTGGGTGCCTCTCCGATCAACGAAGTTTAGCAGTCAGATTCACATACTGAGTTTTGTCCTTTTTTTGTCTGGGCGCCACATAGTCCTATATATTTATTTATGTTTACAGTAAGGAGTGGTAAATATATTTGTTACCATTCCTATAATTTTTCAAAGCTTGCGTTAGGCGTAGACATGACGGTAAGAAAGCGAGGTCAAGGTTTCACTCTGGCACTTAAATTATAACATAAATTACAGTATCATACAAATTCAACCAATTCTACATTGAAGAATTCAAATAGGATAATTACCCGTGGTTGAATGTTGTTCAATAGGATTCCAAACATAAAATAGTATTAGAGAAAGGCCAATAAATCCAGAAGCTTAAAGACCTAACTAAGCGGTGATTTGTACGTTTCTAGGACGGCGATTCAATTACTTCACTTCTCTATGGGACAGCATCTATTTCCGCAACGGTTTTGACCTACCGTGTGAAGCAGCCCGCGTCATTGTATTGCTCGTTAACGGTGCATACGTTCAATGCAATGTCGGCGGTCAATTTATCACCAAGAAACTATAAGACATACATAGTGCCAAGCCGAAATAGAGTAACTGACTAGGTAAATATGAGGCGGGAAAGGATTTTCTTGCCTATCACATACAGATGCCTCAAACTGACGCAACCAAAGGGCTGTATATACATATGCACCTATTTCCGCACCTTATTGGACGTAACTTGTGAAGCAGCTATGTTATCCTTTATTCGTTAGCGACTCATAAATTTAAAGCACATCTCTCTACTACCAGCTTCACTGTTACCGAACCTGCGCGAACAAGGGACTACCGTATACAGGTTGTAAAAGACATCGTACCACAAACTTTGTGATAAGGCTACATTTAATGTTCTAAATAAATTCAGAAAAATCATTCAACTCGGAAATCAGAGGTTACATATATTGCCATTCTCATCCCATTCTTGAGCGCGCAATGTATCGCGAACATTGGGAAGCAATCGTCAACAAAATGTTGACGCGCAAAACAGATCTCATGTGAGAAAGAGGTACTGGTACCCGGACGCGCCGGCCCCATTCGGCTACAAGCATGGCGCTACCTCTAATATTCCTAAAATGATACATAAAGTTTTCGCTTTACGGATTATTATATAAGTTATATGTGACAAATAGTAATCAATTTTAGAAATTTATTAACACAAAGCGTCTGCTATTTATCTATTTGTGTATGCCTCTCATCTGCATGGTTTCTATGTATTGAAATATTTTTTTAAGAGTACTAGGAAAGCTTTAGATATGTCTACTATTTTTATTACTCCACCAATTAAATTTATACACACAAACAATTAGCTATCAGCAGGATCGGGGTTCGAATCGAAAAAATACCGATTTCAATCCAACCTTTGACGGTTCTAATATAATATTATTGTCGAGCGTTCAATTAATACTATCATTATGGTTTATTGGCAGGTATATCGGACGAGCCGATAGAGTTATTGTTCCTGAGCAGTGGCGATTATCGCCAATCTGTATAGCGCATTCGACGTCCACAAACATTATTGCTATCAAATTGAATTATTAACATGGAAATTGCGGGATAAATACTAATTTTACTGTCTGCAGGCGGTACTATCAAATGAGCCCTGTCTGTATTGCAAATTGGTATAGCGTCTTACTCAACAGAAACTCAGCTGGGTTTTGTATAAATTCTGGTAGTGTCAGCTAGATTTATAGTTCTAGATTCCTTATAAGGGTCTGAAGAAGTTTCTTCATGTCTCCTGGTCATCGGGTTCAATTGCGACGGGGTCGTGCCTAAATGTTAAATGTTTGCTTTTAGTTTTTTACCGATAATTCCTTACCGATATAGCCGAAATAATACGACTCAGGGACCTTTAAGTAAGAAACTTATTCCTTTCTTTAAACATAATAACGTAACGTTCGCGTGAATGAACATCGATTGTTACTTACTATGAGGCGAACGGACTACCCTTTTTTTTTTCAAAAAGTATCGTTTGACTTTATGAATTTCAAATATTCAAATATTTTTCTTTTGTTTATTTCAAAAAATCTGGTGAATTGTAAACGGAAATACATATAAAGCCCGAGTCGCGGGACACTCGTCCTCTTGTGAACACAGTAAAGTCGACTCGTCGAGTTATTAAGGATGCAAATGTTTCGTTCTAGACTCACCGATGTCTGGCGACGTCTGTCGACATCAAGGTCGTCCGACATCTCTATAAGCACGTGTCGTTTGATAAACGTCCCCTAGTGAACAACCCAAGTGAACACGCTGCTTTATTGCATTATTTAGTTTAGGAATGTCGCTATGCGAAACACCCGATAAACTCGCACAATATCCCGAAGGAACGTCGGCTATGCGGTGCCGTGGGTTTCTTCTGGAGGTCGGTAACCCGGGAAACCTTGGCCGACATCGGGCGTAGGTTCGATGTTCGTTTGAATCACTGGATCGCGATCGTTTTATAACTTTCCCGCTCGACGATAAAGTTTATGGCTGAACTTGTTTCCTTATGATCACGGTTTATAAATACGTGTACGTATACCAGATGGTGCGTTCGCACTATTAAAAGCCGCGGTAAATGTTTGGAGAAAGCCTGGAAACGGTCGTGACGTTATTACTGAGATATTTCTTGTACTCATAATTTGTTTCAATGTTGATTGATACCTTGTAAATTATTCTTAATATTAATATTACTGTTTTACAAAAAAGGAGTCCAAAAAAAATGTATAAAGCCGTAAAATGTATGTTTAATTGATTAATGAAGAAAAAATGGAATAATGGGGGGAGTTTCTTAAATGGGTTTTTTCTTGCGTCTGTTATATACGTGACATGAACTCGACACCAGTCAGTCAGTTGATTTTTAGAATACAATTTATATGCTCAAAAACCAATGAAGCAAAAAAGGAAAAACTTTTTTGAAAAAAAAAAGATATGCTGGCAGTGTGGCTAATGGCTACCTATTAAAACATTTTTTTTAGAAACAGAAATAAGAGTTTGGTTCTGTTCTAATAGAGTGCTCACAGTTTAAAAATGCACGCCCCTCCAAAGTATTACCTGTACAAGACAAATAGCGTTTAGACGCAAGCTCGTCAATATCATAGGCTTACAGCGCGTGGTTGAGTTCGAGTTTATATTAATAACGCTGCACACATAAACGCGGATTAAAGCAAAGTAATTTGGTTTTTCATGCACATATTAAATAAACAAATAAAATTATTCCCGTTTCGTTTCGTTCGTTATTGGTAAGAAAAAATTCATAAAACACGAGTGCCCGTTGTAACCGTCAAAGGAAAAACTTTTATCTCCGCACACAGGAATTAGATTTTAAATCTTGTTATGCAATTAGATGAATTGCTTTTCTTTCAGTTTTAGCGAGTTTTCTTTGAATACCAAGTAGTTTTTTTTTTCAAAGGAAAACCGTTATTTTCTCTTGAGAATTGTCATTAAAAAATGACCATAATCTATATCTGTACTCTATACTAATATATAAGGCTGAAGAGTTTGTTTGTTGGTTTGTTTGAACGCACTAATCTCAGGAACTATTGGTCCCATTTGAAAAATTCTTTCAGTGTTAGATAGCCCACTTATCGAGGAAGGATATAAGATATATATCATCCCGTTAAAAAAAATAACCTTATTTTATGCGGTCGAAGTCGCGGGTACAGCTAGTATTTAATATAATCTATACCTTAATACGTGAAGCGAAAAATCTCGGTACCATTTTATGAAAATTGCGCGGATGGAGGAATATGAAATTTGCCACAATTATCTATATGTATTTATGTATACTATGCAATGCTGAAGAGTTTGTTTGTTTGCTTGAACGCACTAATCTCAGGAACTACTGCGCTGATTCGATAAATTCTTTCAGTGTTAGACAGCCCATTTATCGAGGAAGGCTATATATCAACACGTTAAAATTAAATCTATTTTTTTTGCCTAATTTTATGCGAAATCGAATTCACAACTGGTAGTTTATATAGAGAATAGTGTGCGAATATTAATATTCTTGTAATATATGCATTATTAATATGTTAAATTATTAAAATAAAACCTTACGCACACACGTGACAAACGATTTAAACAAACATGTGTACATTTTACTATAACATTCTGTCAAAGCGAGGTCATGACGACCGTACGCATATTATTTGTCCAATACAAGAATCTCGTTTTATAAACAACTAGCGGACCCGGCAGACGATGTTTTGCCAAACGGAATATGAAGTGCTTTTCTGCAGATCTGGTCAACATTAAAAATCACATCATATATCTGAAACTTTTGCAGAAAGCCCGGGTGGTAACACCAAGGAAAAAGGTGGTATCTCTGAACAAATGGTTCTGTATTGCCATGTAATCGTATATTTTAATTTTATAACGAGTGGAAGAAATAAATCGCCGCTTAGAGTTTGTTGGGAATAGCTTCGGAAAACAGTCGAAGTTACATTAATTTGCCTAACAGTAAGTTTTTTTTTTATAAAAGGTTTTCAGATAAGAATTTTAGATGACATTTTTAAACTTTTTGTACCCTCAATATCGCAGAAACGGTGGCTCTTAGGACAAAGGTATTGATGCATTTTATAATGATTTGGTCTAAAAGTCTTACCAGAACTACTGTATGATCAAAGTTACCATTTAGCCAAAAACCTCGAAACAGTTTTATTATCTTTGACCTCAAATAACTTTTTTGCCAGGTCTCGGATTGATGAGGAATTTTGAGATTTATGATGGTGTTTTTAATAATCTGGTAGGATTCTTAAAAACACCATCTACCAGTCTGGTTGGATTGATTTTGAGCTGTATGCGAATTAATCTAACTTCGAATGTCTAAATTGACCGGATCAAATTACAGCCTAGCTATGGTTTCACACGAAGGTAATGGTCTATCAATGAATCGCGTGTTTTCTGGTAATATTCTTAAGCAAATGTTAAAAAATCAGTCTGTATAAAATGACGTTACTAATTATATTTTTCACATCTTTAGTGCCGTATATCTGCCAAAGCCACGATCACTCTAATTCTATAATAGTCCGTTGTTCTTACCTATTGAGACCCGGCACTGAAAAACTTTCAGTTTTTATAAAATACCGTAAGTCTGGTCGTTTAGGGACTCTTACTCCATTATAATTTACTATAAATAAATATTGAAGTTAGTATTCTTTGCTGAAATAAGTTTCAAATAAAAAACCAACGTTCTTGCGTGAAATTTTAATATCAAGTTCACGTTTATGTTTCTAATACCGGAGCCAGACATAGCACAAAGTGTTTGTATATCTTTGACTTTGAAGTCTACAAAGTATGTGTTAATTATTTGCTTTGAATGCAGCACTTTTATGAATTTCAAATGGATTTAGCTTTGTCTCGCACATTCGAAATTCATTATTCACTTAGACTTTAACAAGCAATGTACCATAATTGTTTTTAAACACTATTTAATAATTTGATAACATTTAAAAGCTAAATTTAGGAGGGTTCCTCGCTGCCTGCACTGAGAAGAACCCATACCAAACTCGTTTGATAATTTATTTGTTATCATCCTTTCACAATAATTCACATTTGAATTCGAGTAATTTACAAGGATTTTGTTGTCTCGCATCACCTCTTTGTGGAACAAGATGCCGGCTCCAACGTCCTCGTATCCGTTCGACTTCGAGAGAGTAGTTCTGAAACTAATTTCTAAAAGGCCGGCATCGCATTTACGAGCCTTCCGGTGACGGAGTTGTCTGTAGACATCTGCAAACCCTTACGAGAAGATAAACTGTTTGTTCGTCTGTCCCATATCTATAGATAAAAAAGCAACAGGTCATCTAAAACGAAGTCTCGAAAACCACGGGACGAACAAACATGAAATTTGACAAGATGGTAGATCATCTGCTATGTAACAGTTTTTCGATAGGAGGTTTTAGGGGGGGGGTCTAAGAGCTCCTGCAAGCAATTTTAAATCGACCCAGACGAAGTGGTGGGGAACGGCTAGCCATATATTAAGCCTTTTTCAACATTAACTAGGGGCTGTATGGTCGACCAAGAAAGTGCTTTACCGTTTTTGGTGACAACTATAGCAAATAGCAAATAGCAAATCAAATTTTACGCAGACGCAATCGTGGGAAATAGCTAGTAATAAATAAAAAGTACAAAATCAAACATATTACCACTAAAAAGCGAATTATCTATTAGTAAAATTTTGGATAGTGCACATATAGTGCTTATCGCCGATTATAAAGCGCGAAACTAGATAAATCCTCCAATATTTGTCATATTGGCAACCCCATCATAATTTTCATCTTTGTTCCCTTGTAAAAGAGTCGGATCTTTTATCTCGTAAAATTAAAACTTATTGATTTAATTTACAAAGTCTTTATTCCAGTTCAGTATGTGTTATTGGTTCTCATGTTCTCTGTTTTTTTTCCATTCAAATCTCAATGTCTGGGGATCTCAAGTAGAAGAAACAGTATATGACTAGCTGTGTCCGCGACTGCACCCGGCGGAAAACAGAAGGAGCTGGGGTAACATCTTAAGAAAAAAGTTATCAGACAGAAGTTACGACCCTCAGCATTGACAAATCGACGCAAAGAGAGAGAGAGAGAGAGAGAGAGAGAGAGAGAGAGAAAGAGAGAGACAGAGTCCGCGACTTCGTCCGCGAAAAATTAGTTTCAACTATAGCGTAATGATATATAACCTTCGTCGATAATTGGGCTATCTAATACTGTAAGAATTTTTCAAATCGGACCAGTAGTTCCTGAGATTAGCGCGTTCAAGCAAACGAACAAACTCTTCAGCTTTTTATATAAGTTTTTATATGATCTCTTGTGAAATATGGTCAGCTTCTTTTTAGATAAATAAAAATTAGTTTTAGAGATGTATGTACGCGCATAACGTCCAAACGACTGTACCAAATTGGATAAACCTTTTTCTTGTTGTTATCATGACAAGATAAATAATAATAATAATAAGTTTATTGATGCATTACAACATACAGATATACAATTCGATAGTAACCGCATTAGTTAAAAACTGTGGCGCAGTTACTAACGCCTACCCTTAGCATTAAAAAAAAAGGAAAAGAAGTATGTATGTCATTGTGTGTATGTAATAGTGGGGGTGACAATTTGAGTGAGTGGTTATAATACATATATATAAGATATGTATAACTAAAACAATTTTGCGTGTATATTTGTTACGGGAAATTTTCGAAACGGCTGGATACATTTTGACGGGACTTTCACTGGTAGGTTTTACAAGGAATAATATAGGCTACGTTACTTTTTGCGAAATAATAAATACCATCAAATTGTAACAGTCACTGAATTGACGCGTAAGAAGTCGCTCGTCCACGTTAACGGCTTAACCGATTTTAATGAAAATTTATGTGCATATTTGGTAGGTTTGAGAATCGGTTGTAAAATATTTTTAAAGCCCCCTAAGTGATAAGGTGGTCCAAGCGGACAAAGTCGCGGTGTACAGCTAGTAATGTAATAAATAATAAACGTTTTATAATAAGATTACTATCGCTGTAAACACATGGTACGTTAACATTTTATGCATATAAGGAAATCGTCCAAGCATTTTTCCGCGAATCAATAAATAATTCAAAGAGATAATACCGACAAGGATATTATTTATCTATCACGAACGCATTATGCATTGAATGAACTATCAAAAGCCCTTGCGATGAAGTGAATTTATTATAAACATGGCAGATTGTATTGTGCATATACTGCGTCTATAATATAAACTTTTTTATCGATATAATGATAGAAACAGCAGATAGACTCTAAAAAACTCATTAACTCATTAACCACGGTCCATTAATGTAGCGTAAAATAAACTGTCTTGAACAAAGGCGTAAGAATTTTTTAATATATAAAGCTCAAGAGTTTGTTTGCTTGTACACGCTAATCTCAGGAACTACTAGTAGTTTAGTTAGCCCATTTATCGAGGAAGGCAATTGGCTATATATTATCACGCTAAGACCAATAGGAGCGGAGCAATTCAAGTGGTCCCTGGAACTAGACCGGAATAACGCTAGAAAGAAGAAGGCGTCAAGGAATCTTCTCAAATTATAATGGATTACTTTGCTCTTGCTTCAGCTTCTTAGCCCCACCAGACGCCATAAGGGTTTCCACCCATTAAAACCTTATACTCCGACACTATATTCGGCTCTGGATATAGCGTTCCATTCCGTATTACTTGGTACTACTCTTTTTAACTCACTCACTCTTGCTCTATCGAAGATACTATAGATTTAAGCAGTATGCGATTAGAAAAGCAGATTCCGGTAGAGATTTCCACAACCTTGCTGTCCGCTTTAAGCAAAAAGAAGCACATATTATCAGAGTTAATGCCACGGTTGCAGTTCTTTTGGTCCTTTGGCTTAAACTCGTCTCTAAAGGCCAGCAACGTACCTACGAACTTCCTGGTGGTGCAGATGTCCATGGGAATCAGTAAACCGGATAGGTGAATCACCAACCCGTTTGCCCCTTGCAATATAAAGAAAAATAAAACTTTATGCACTGCAGGAATGTCTGGTACAAATGGGGAAAGCCTCACGGTGTCTGCAGTGCTGGTTTATATAGCATTAAATATAGGATAAAGGCCTCATAAGATGGTCTGAATCAGAGCGTAACCTATCGCTGCCCTACTGTCTTTACGGTCGAACGAGTGCGAGGATTTCTACGTGATATAGGTTTCTGCGTGCAGCCTTCACAGTCAACAGTTCCAAGTACATGTTTTAATAGCAATACTTTTTAAATATCTTCTTATTCTTCTTTGCCTGCCCTCTTATTATCTGGGTTCGGATCTCCTAGTACATTTGCGACAGAACGCTCTATTCTAGCTGGTCTGTACACTCAGGTTCACTCTCTGAATCTCTCTACACATATTTTTCTATTATGTGACTGATGGTCGTCCTCTACCCCTCAGCCTGTCAAGTATTGCTAGGGTCTTTTTGATGGGATGGCCACCATACCAGCGCAGTCGAGATTTTTCGTCGACTTCACTTTTTCTGTTGTTTTCTAAACATATATAGTATAAATATTTAATATGTTTAATATATGTATGTATTCTCTATTATACTAGAGTGGTATGCGAAGGCTGGCGTTGCAACATATATCTTATATTAATATACAAAGCTGAAGAGTTTATTACAAGACAATACAAGAAACAAACAAACAAATCTCAGAAGCTAGTGGTCCGATTGTAAAAATTATTATTGTGTTAGATAACCCATTTATTGAGGAAGGCTATAGGCTATATATCATCACGTCAAAATTTTTTGCCTTATTTTATGCGGACGAAATCGCGGGTAACAACTAGTGAGTGGACAAAAAGCCCTTCCCTAGATTGTAGGGCAAATTCGGGGGCTGTCAAGGATTTCCACATCGTTATAACATTGCCTAAATCCAGAAGACCTTATAACATCGACCTATGATACTTAACGGTCGAAAAAAAAGTCTTGAAAACTTTGAAACTTGTTTTTAATTAATATCATTATATGGAGGCCTTTATCCAGTAATACTTTAAGCTAAATAAAATTTCCTCTGCTACCAACACTCAATACTTACTTATTAATAAACTTTAAAAAAGAATTAAAATGAAACTAAAATTATGTAACCGAACATTGAAGCTCTGCGCCTTTTTCAATAAATGTGAAAAAAAAAACAAAGACATTTTTAAACACGCTAAGATTACATTCCTAATTTATCACAACACACGAACGTACGGAGAACAACTCAGATGCGAGTTTAAATTCTGCTGAATTTAGTAGAAGCTTAACAAAAACTAACCGCCCACTGTACGTGTACCGCTTAGGGATCGTAATCGCACAATTCCGAGTATTTCCTTGATAAAGTCTGAGCTTACCTGCGCTTTGCCCTCGTATAAACCGACCGAATTGAAAAGCGCAACTTTTGCGAAATCCTCCACCTGTGAACATTTGAACGATAAATTATTTATAAGTTAAAAACTTGTTGTGCATGTGCATTTAATGTGTTCATTTGTGGTTAAATTCTACTTATTCTATAAGCTTTAACTATTTTTTCAAAGTGAAGCGCACAAGACTGATAACAAAAGAAAGGTCGCGGGAAAGGTCTAGTGAATTATAATAATACAAGATAAATAGTTTTAATACAATAAAGGTCGATGACCTGTAGTAAACATTGCTTAAAAGCATTTATTATACTTTTTAAAATAAAATCATCACGCTGGCAGTTTCTTAATTTTTTTTCTTAGGTAAGAATCTACAATAGAAAATGAACTCTTAGTTGAGTTACTTTTAATAAATGTTGCAAAGGTACCGAAAATTTTATCAAAATTTGCTGTACAAAAGAACATTTATGCAACTAAGTTACACAATACAACTAAATTGTAAATTGTATTTTTTTATTATTATTTTACACAAACAATATTTACACATTTGTTATAGATCTTTTCCTAATAGAATTTAAATTACAATTCAAGTCCTTTCAGTGCTTGTACCGGAAGCGTTAAAAATAATAATTATTTTTTTTTCCGGAAAATATTAGTTTCAATGGCATGATCGCGCACCTCGGTCGATTGTCCTTGCAATAGAATTAGACTTTAATGGATTCCTATTAGTTTAAATTACTTTACTGTCACTATTGTTCTAAAATTACACCTCATAAAAACTAATGAATTCAATGTAGTTAACTTATAAAAACTAATCGCATTTATATATTTGTAAAATTGCTTCACTACCTATAACATAAAATATTTGTTCCTTATTTGCTCATTTTCTTAATCATCAACTAATCTGATATATTTGGCCAGCACCTATATATTACTAAGAGAACCGAAAACTTTCGGCACCATTTTATGAAAATTGCGCAGACAGAGGAGTATGAACTTTTATAGTATTAGTACAATTATAGTCTATATAAAGGTATGCGTATGCGAAAAAATACATTAAAGTACTAAAATAAAACCAAATGCACACCAATGCCAAACGATTTACACACACTTGTTTACATCTTACTATAAGATTGTGTCAAAACGTAATCATGACGGCGGTAAAAATATTGATTGTCAAATATTACGACATCGTTGTACAAGGTATTGAAACTTTGTATATAGCATTAAATAAGCGTAAAGTACGTAAAGCTAAGATTAGTGGTCGAATTTCGCCCACCAGGTGATCTTTAGTATATATAATCACATGAAAGTGCTTTCTCACGTATAATAATTTACATTATATTTACTTCCCATGCATATCTTATACTCAAAACATATGACACAATTACGACACATACACACCCACATAAGAAGACAAAAAAAAACATAAAAATCAATAGAGAAGGGGATATAAACGATAGTCAGTGGAATACAATACAGATGTATTTTATACAATTCCATGGATTATCCGTGTTAAAGTTTATAACGAAGTACGTTATTCTTCTGGTGGTGCTGGTGTCCATTGGAGTCGGTAGTCACTAACTGTCTGCTAGTTTGCCCTTGCAAAATTAAAAAAATAATAGTATCTTATATCCTTATCACAAATTATATCTGCGTAAAAGTATTTTCATTATAAAAGTATCCAATTTGTAACACAAAAGATTTCTAATACTTAATTAAAACGTGGTTCCAAACTTAATTGCAAAGTAAAGCGTCAAAATTTAATTTTAGTACTTAACTCGTTTTAAGTTTTTTAAATTTAATTTCACTACTAATGTTTGGGTACTAAGATATACTTGTATGTTTACAATTATACAAAATCAGCTGAGGGGGTCTAAAATAAAAAGTTGGTAAGGAAAAAATTGTGATGAACGAGTAAAATTGCATATAATTCAGACATTTAAATAAAAAAATGTCAGAACTTTCCCACATTAAGTCGCATAATGCCAGCAACTATCCCGTAAACTTATTAACTATTTTGTTACAGATTATTTGTTCTCGACCTACTAGTGTCGGTATTCTTCTATTTAATTCTGCTGTACTGGCTGGTACTCTGGTTTGAGCCCCTCAGAGAACTGCTAACTTACGGTGGACCCTTTGTAAGATACCTACCCCTAGTTGGTAAAGCGGTCTTTACAGAAGATTAAAAACATTAAGAAATAATCCATAACATAAATAAATTTATTTCCGTGTGAAATGCTTAGTCGTGGTAACCCGTTACAATTTAAGTAACATTCCGTTTTTGAATTATTGTGAAGGCAGATAAAACAGTTAATAAACAAGGTATTAATAAATAAGTGTATATAAAGAAACAGCGTATTAATGATTCGCGAAATCTATGTTTCATCCAATCTTTTTTACCAGATACCTAAATAAGTCTCTTCCCATCCTCATCCTGCATCCCCATCACTCTCCTCCCCATCTATCTTTATATCCTTTTTCTCCATCCCTTTCCCCTACTCCTGTATTTCTAATTAGTGGTAGCGTCACGCTTAAAGCCGAATTGGGCCGGCGCGTCCGGGTACCAGTAACTCTTTCTCACATGAGATCGGCGTGAAGTGGCGGCAATGCTAGGATGACGTCAGATGGCAATCGGTTATCTTAACTCGCCCCACAGTCACATCCTCTATAATCTAAACGGATCCTGGTATTTAACCCGTGAAGAACATCGCCTTCTTATCTTATCACAAAGTTTGCGGTACGATGTCTTTTACGCCTGTATATTAATCGTGTACATATTATTTATTAAAAATTTTTAATAATGACAATCTCGAACTCAACTTCTTGAGCTTATGTTGCGTCAATGCTTAATATTGCACGTGGAAGTGGTTAAATCTATACGTATATATAAAGCTGAAGAGCTTTTTGTTTGAAAGCGCTAATCTAGCGAACTCTGATCTGATTTGAAAAATTCTTTCAGTGCTAGATAGCTCATTTATCGAGGAAGGCTATATATATATATCATCACGCTAAAATTTAATCTATTTTTTTGCCTTATTTTACGCGGACGAAGCCGTGTGCATAGCTAGTAAAGATATCTGACAGATTTTATATGTCCTTAACTGTCAATACAATTACATATATATTATTTTTAAAATATCATTTACCAATTCTCGTACATGACACGCCACTTCAATACATCTTCAATTATGATACATTCATGAAAGTCCTCCATAAAACATTGATTGAAGGGTTATAAGACTTAAAGTCAATAGGCATAAAGACAGTAATCAGAAATCGTTTAAATTTTATATCTATCTGATAAAATAAGATGCATAAAGCTTAACAAACGTATTTATTTTTATATTGCGAGCGAGAATAATAGGAATTAACAAAAAAAGTGAAGTACAAAATACAACAATCCGCCATGATAGCCAAAGTACCTAGCACAGTATGTACTTATGTATATATAGACAAGAGACAAAGGAGTAGGCGATTTACCTAGGTGTCTACCGATTAGGGCCAGTCTTTCTCCACTCTTAATACAAGCTTTTTATTTAAGCTTAGTAGGAGGGGAAAAAGGGAATATCGTCGACTCCAAACGATTCGAAATGTTCGTGCTAGGGCCTTTGATTTAACACCTAATTGTAAAGCCCAGCATTCAGTACCGTGCCGTTTATATTATGCCCTAACACTATTTGATTATATCAATTTTGACTCAAGACTCAAGTTGATTGAAGATTTCAACGACTTGCGCTGTACAAAATACAAATTGTTCAAAAAATTTCCCTTGATGTTAATGTGGCGCCACCCTCATTTGACGAATTTTGATGTACACTTTCTCATATACACAGATGTTTCTACTTACCCTCTATCTCCATAACTGTCGGGTATAGAGGGCTTCAGCGATCAAAAAGTTAAGGGCGGATGTAATAATAGTAACACTTTGAATAAATAATATTTGAACTTTTGATGTAACACCATAGTAACACTGAATCAGATGATTTTGATCGCTTTGTGCTGGCTAATCTTTGGGCTAGATGACATTTGACATTTATCTTAATAAAATCGTTTCATCAATTCATTATTCACTAAAACTAAATTAATACAAACTCAATAAACTTACCACCTAAATCAAAAATTGCAATTATTACAGTCCCAGTTTCAAAAGAAATGCTCAACAGTTTTTTAAAACATATACCGATATGTAGTTTGTTTTCGAAACATGCGTGAATTCGGTAAATTTGGACCTTTGATAGGCGCTATCGATGAAGGAACGTCTAATGTTAAATTCTTGGTAAGAATTTACCCGCTAAAAATTGTATCATAAATTTATATAATTTTTATGCTTTGAGATTTCCAAAAGATGTCTATTTTATTTTTGTGCAAATTATGAAAGGTATATAAATAAATAAAATAACTAGTGATTTATTTAGATTTCAAATGTATTAGTAGGTACTTTAATTAATGTTATTTTTTCTTTATATTTGTGTAGCATTAATATAAAGGTACTTTAGTGTATTGCTCTAGCAATGTTTGTTCTAAACATTTTTTACTCTCATTGCTGTTCCATATGTATATAAGTTATACTAGCTATACCCCGCAACTTCGCGCCCGTAGGTCACTGGTCACATTTAGGGGCTTAAACATTTTTTTTGGATAAGGTTTTCTATTATCATTTTTAAAAAACACCCTCACAAATAATTTATTATTTTAGCACTAATTTAGTTGGTATAAAATAGATTATAGTGAGCCAATCTTAAATAATAGACATTGTTTTGTTTCACCGTAGACCAGATAGGCCGAGGAAGAGGTGGCGCGACGACTTGGACGCCTTTGCGGGAAAGGAGTGTATTGGTTTAGCTCTAGATAGAGGAGAGTGGTCTAAGAGTGGGGAGGTCTTTTCCCAGCAGTGGGACATTATAGGCGAATTAAAAAAAAGGGGAATTTTGGTCATTACAATTTGTCTTGCTAATTAAAATTTAACTTTATAATAGCTGTCTTAATAACATATTTAAAAATCTGGCGTAAAAATAAGTAAGATTCATTAATTGTTTGGGAAGTTTTAACACGTCGGAAAAAGGTTCAGTGTGATGGTAATGCATCTGAAACTTTTCATATTACTTCATTATAAGTCTACAAAATATATTTAAAAATTAACCATTTAAAAATAAGTTAAGCAGCTCTGATTTTTTACCGCCTTTCTCACCTGGTTCCAGCCTACGAGTCACAGTTACAACTTTATAAGTATGCCATCTGCATATTAATAAGTATATGATACCCTATTCAGAACTTAAGGTTTCATCTTTCAGAAGTAAGTTTTGTCTTACGACCCAGGGATCTCGAGCCAAAAGAGTAAATCGCATGAAAGCGTTCGTTATACATACATGCATAAGTAATTTTTAATATATTTTTTCATTATTTTATTGACCAAGACATTAATCTACTAGATTTTAACATTAAACAAGTAAGCAACTAGAACATTTTTGGTATTAAATTGGTTACGTCCACTTTTCGACACTTAATTTTGAATATTTCGTCTATGAAGGTAATTCATTTATTTTTAAGAAATTAAATTCTCCAAGGCTACAATATGCTTCAAAAACGTATAATTTAAATAGAATGGCTGCATCTTTTTCTTATGCTAGAAGGGGCAAACGAGCAGGCAGCAGGCACCTGAGTGCCTACCGACGCCCTTGGACACCTGCACGACAAGAGGGCTAGCAGATGCGTTGCCGGCCTTTAATGACAAGTTTACGCCACCGGGAAGCCCCCCAGTTTCTAGATTCTAGACGATACTTTACGAGTCTACATGGATACAGATAGTTTTGCGATAGAAAGCACTTATAACCAGTGCTAGAATGGGTCACCCATCTATCACACGGTCGCAGCCAGAGCAACTTAACTTAGCGATCGACTCAAATGTCGACCACTGATTAGGCCACGACCTCCTCAATATATATATTTATTGGTACATAAATAAAAAAATAAAAAAAGAATACCCGCGTAATGTGGGGCATTGAGATCGCGTAATATGAAATCCCGTTAGAACAGTACCGTGTTATAGGGGGGGATCCGTGTAATTTAGTTTTACTGCTTAATAATTCATTTGTTTGTATATTAACTACTATATAATAATTCACAAACCGCAAAGCATTAAAAACGCTCCATTATTGTTTAATTTCATCAAAACAACACAAAACTAATTTCAGTGTGGTATTTTGTAACGGATACAATTGTAAATGTAATTAACATAATATAATTATTAAAACAAGTGTAAATAACGTTGAATTAATTTCGTTTTATAGACTTACTAGCTGGTTCCCGTGACTGCATCCGCGTGGATCACTTTTATCACTTGGGGATTTAAAAAATTGGTTTTGGAAAAGGGTCAATATCACGTTTATAAAAACACCTTCGCAAATAATCTTAGAACAAATTTGGTTAGCATAAAAAGAGTTATAGGGAGCCAACCTTAAAAGATAGACATACGCTGTCGCGGACTTTTATTTAGAAATTTTAAAGGGGAACAATTCCGTCATACATGATTTTTGCGAAACTTTAACCGTTTACACAGCGCACGCAGCGGAAGTTCTCAAAAGGGGGAAAATACCGCTGATTTTGAAATATTCTTCTTTAGTGCTCCGCTTCTATTGGTCTTAGCGTGTTGGTACACAGCCTATAGCTTTCCTCGATAAATGGGCAACGTAACGTTGAAAGAATTTTGCAAATCGGATCAGTAGTTTCTGAGATAAGCGGGTTCAAACAAACTCTTCAGCTTTGTATATTAGCATAGATATAAAGAGCGAAAGGTCACCGTGCACAAAATTTCGAAAATTGCGGGACGTCCAAAGCATGAAATTTGGCTTAGGTAGTTTATAGTAAGTAAGTACTTTTTTTGACTATATGATACACGGACGCATTTTCGAAACTTGGTCAATTTGTCGCTAAAGATATCTAGGTCATCGTTATTTATTTCGATATTATTTATACTTATATATATTTTCATTCCATATTTATGCCTGGCATTTACGTAAGGATTACCGGAGATGCCAACCTATACAGATATACCGGAGCGTGAATGAGGCAGGTTTTTGAAACTGAACAGGCTTCTGGTGCGAAAACGAACACCAATTTTCAATCAATTTTCTGCGGTACACCGGAACGTCCGCATACACGTTACCGGAGTACCGCCGGACTAATACGTCGCGGACAGTTATATATTTTCGTTCCACATTGAGGTCGTATTTCGGCCACTAGGCGCAATATATATTGTTTAATAAAACCTTCTCGTAACTAAAAAGCTCGCGTTTTAAAAGCAATCGTTCAAATATAGAAACGTCATGTCAGTGTTAAAATTTCAATGAAAATGTAAGCATTAAAAACTGACTGAACACCGCAAGCCAACAACAACACAATACACAAACATAATAAAATGAAACTACTCCACGACCACTCTCCGATGGTAACAGTAAGAGATATCAAAAACATTGGCAACATCAACATGAATGTACGGGACGCGTCATCGCACCACTTCGAGGTGAAGGAGAAGAGGTCCTCGGACGCTTCTCTCTTTCTGATGAATCCTGTGGCCAGCGGAGACAACATGATCACCGACCTTAACAACGGCCAGAAGATGAAGGAGGAACTGCCTCCACTGGTCCCATGCTGCGAGGGTAAAGAGCTACAGGTGAGCTTAACTATTACATCTATCTCTCAGCCTTTACTCGTCCACAGCTAGTCATAAGTCTATCTTTGTTTCTGCCACTCCCATCTCTAGAAATTCATATCCAGCCACCTCTCCTCAGATGTCTTCAACCCAACGCGCAAAGGCCGTAATTACAATATTACCAAAACAATATTTTATAGAATTTTTGATGTTTTCAGTTCTTATCATGATTTTTATCAACCATCAAACTCACAACTGGGCACATTCTTACTCCACCTGTCTCTCTCGACAATCTTCCACTTTGTCTAAAGTAATCATTCGATGTGGCACTGATAAAATTGAACAAATAGCTATAGTATAAAATAAATGTATTTGCTTCAGCTCAATAAGTTATGATACATTAAAGTTAGGATAAGTATTAAAAACATAAATAATCGTTAGCGCACATGATTCTCTTTGAATCCTTCGAATCTGCTTGGCAAAATAAGTCTGGCCACCAGTTGCCAAGTTAGGTATTTCCGACTCAATACAACGCAGTAGACCTTTAAGAAAAGACTATAGATATATGTTGTATAGTTGACCTTGAGCACTCAGTCGGTAGGGTGAACCTACCCGGTTGCTCTTCCTTATACCTATAAAAACATATTTTATAATATTCTTGAAACGGGGCCATACAAAGTTGTATGTATCTGTGTTAATTATCTTAAAAACTTTGCAGCTATGACGTCATGAGCCTGGACAGGGGTAACCTACACATTAATCATCCCTGGGGGCGTTATCTCCGCCTCGTCCGCTCGTCAATTCACATTTTGTTTATTTTGCTACCATAATGAAGAACATTATAACACGTTAATTCAGAACACCTGAACGAATTTGCTTAATAATTAACGTAGTTAATTAGTTATTTTATCTAATAATAGATATGTCATTAAAACTATGATGTTTTGTATGAATTGGTGTATTAATCGTTTCGGTTTGCAGCCACGGTTTTTACTTTAGTAGTTACTACCGGACCCGGCAGACGTTGTCTTACCCGAATGTTAGCTCGTCACCTATTAGCAGATCTAGCAAATTTATTTATATTTTATATTATATTGAACGCTATCTATAGGAAATACTCAACTCAACTAATTGGGCAATTCTGTATCTTTTAAGCATTTGAGTTCTCTTTCTTGCTTTTCTTATAAATTATACCTGTACTAAAAAGAATAAATAATAACGGAATGCAGATCGGTAAATTCGTTTTCGAGTTTTAGCGAGCCGAAAAAACAACGATTGATTTATATATATACTAGCGGACCCAGCAGACGTTGTCCTGCTCAAAAGTTGGCTAATTTTTTACACCAAATTATAGCGCCATCTATTGGTCGCTTACGCCACCGAGTGCCCGCCGCGAAAAAACAAACTCTACTTTATAAATTAGTGTAAATGTAGATTTACTTTGTAAAACGTTATAGAGGTAGATTATCTCCAGACTAGAATAGGTTTTAGATTATTTCGCACAAAATGTAGACTAAAAAGTTACTTTATTTAGAGTTCATATGTGAAATATCTGTAAACCTTTAAAGAATTGCCAGTTTTAATTCATTTAAGTATGGTAAATAAATTATCGAATAAGACATTTATTTCACTGTGTGCGTCAAGTAGATGATGCATTATTAAATTTATTTATTTACGAGATAAATCTGATTGGTTAAGGTCAAGCGGTGTTTGTGTGAGTGGGGCTTGATTGCAGGTTATATACACCGAAATCAAGGCTTCCGTTCTACCTGATGATGGCTGAGTATGGAGACGGCTTCAATGTGGTATACATTTCGTGACTAAACAGATTCTATATTTTTTAGGAGAAAAGGAACTCTTGTAGCAACACTTTGTTGTCATTCTGTCTGTCTCTTTATCCGTCTGTCTGTCAATACACTTTTTCTCAGGAACGTATAGAGCTAAAAAGTTGAAATTACTACTAAAAACTGAAACCTGCAGTCCCTTGAAACTGTGAAACAATCAATACTATAAGTGTACAAAATAATACACTTGCAAGGGGAACCTACCTATATGGTACTTCCAATTGACCTATAATCATGAAATTTGCAAACAAGCTACATCTTGTAGCACAAGTAAAGAAAAATACGAAAATTGGATATTTGTTTTTGTAACAGTGTTTGTTTTCTATCTCTCTGTTTATCCGTCAAAAAAGTTTTCTCAGAAACGTGTACAGAGTTGATCACTTAGAGCTAAAAAAATTAGCCGTTAGTAAACGCAATTAATAAATTTAGCCATAAATTTCGTATTTCCCATACATACGGAAATTCGAAGAGAAATTTTCGGATTTCGGATTTGTTAAAATATGGCAAGACGCAAACAGGTAAGCGATTCCATGTATCAGTTGTATGTTTATTGTCTTATAGGCACTAAAATATCATGTAACAGTTTTCCCTTTGTCTATACGCTTCTGTCTAAAGTTATCATTACAACGAAAAAAAAAAACGGTACTTGAAATTTTTCAATGTAATCAATCAACTTTAATCCGATTATTCGACAAGGTATCTACTATTATCCTATATCATCCCCGTTCCCGTTCCCATATAAGTTTAAATTGACTCTACATTTTAGATATAAAACGTTAGTATTAGAAAAAGAAAATGGCTGTTTTTAGGGTTTTCCTGGCAATTATTCGATTTTTTCTCGCCGTAAAAACCATCCTTAGACTTCGACGAACATTAAAAAAAAGAGTTGGTTAAATTGGTCCAGACGTTGTTGAGTTATGCGCTTACCAACACATTTTGCGATTAATTTTTATATATATAGATTACTAACATTGCAACTATTTTCTCAAAATAATTGTTTTATGTAAGTACAAAATTTATTTCAATATATCTACATCTATTAAAATAAAAAAGTACCCTGAGTTCACTTCAGTTTTGCATAACTTATTCTTAGAAACAATCCTGTTTTTATACAATACAAAAACTGATCGGTTGCTGGCTGCTTATGATGCTGATTGGCACCTATTTTTGTCCATTCAGCAATTCAAGCAGTTGTTTTATAAACTACTCTATACTCAAATAATTTAATTCTATTCATCGCCCAATAATAATAAAAAAGGCACCTGTAAAACTACCAGCTCACTGTCTTGTCGTTGTTGAGTTGTTTCTTCACTCATTACTATAATTTAATTTACACAGTAAAGATACTAATATTTTTATTTTAACTTCGCCAAATCGGCTCCAGTCCCTCTGTACATATATTAGTCATTAGTGATTGAACGTCAACATCAACACTGAACAGTCAACACCCTATTTGTGACTTTGACAGTAGTTGTGTCAGTATCGTTCATACGTTTAGAAATTTATTATGTTTAAGAATGTCCTCAAGCAACGTGACATTGGCGGAGTAAATTATGCTCGGTTGGCACAGATAAAAGCCAAAAATTAGGAATTGAATTAAATTGAATATTTGAGAGCTTATTTATTTGCATGAAAAACTAAACTACTTTGCTTTAATCCGCGAATGAATACGAGGGAAAATCGGTGTAATGCTGCTTGATGTACTATCATCATTGCAATAGTGCAAACCCGGGTTAAGTCGGTAGTATATAACTAAATGTAATGTATCTGTTGAATACCGCTTTACTTTGTTGAGAATGTGCATGCTGTAGCCATCTATAATAGTTATAGCATTTAAGTTTTTTTTAATATCATGTAACTCTGTTTTTATATGATGTACATATCGTTGGTGGCCTTATTAAATGAAATAAAATATAATGGGGAGAATTTTGATGTGATTATTTTATTTAATGATGACGTGGTTGTAAAACTATTTTATATATTTATATTATTTTGGAATTTAGATATCAGAGGTGTTTCAGTTTAAAAATTCTTACCCCTCCTGCCCCCAAACATCTAAAACTCCCCTAAACCGATCGCGCTAATAGTTTAGTGCAGTGCGTGAGTTTGCAAAATCGCTGCACAGACAAGCAAGCGTTGTAATTACTATTTACTTTCACACTTTAAAATTTAAAAGATTTAAGTTGAGAGGCGTGCATTTTTAGACATAACGCACTATACTTCGATTCGTGATTATTAGTCATTACATGGGGTGGTTTGGAAATGTCGAGTTATGACGCGATTAACGGAAGGTGGTAGGCATGCTTTTACGGAAATCCCCCACAATCACGGAGTGGTATGTCTCCCACTTCTTAATGCCAACTACGTCAAGAGGCCTATCTATATAAAAAAGTTATTAAAAACATGTTTTACGTCAACTACGTGTATAAATCGAATCCACAAAGAGTAGTGCCTAAAATATTAAACCGAATTTCCTTATTTATATGCCTATAAACAATTTATTAAACATAGGTAGTGTGCGTAGTGAGTAAGTAGGCATAAGCATAGTGAGTCAATATAGTGATTAATCCAGAAAACCAGGCCAAACATTTTTGTCATAAACAACACGACCATTTATTTCTTAACTCAAATCGGGACATTTTATATTTATTTATGAATATAAAATTTTAAAATTTAAATTTCGGTACTGCGGTAGAATAAGTATTACCTTCCCAATCCTATAGATTTTGGTTTGTAATTAAAAAAATAAATATGCATTACCGTGGCACTTACCTTCTCTGTACGAGCTAGGTGTCACACGTTAATTACATAACAATGATTTTTCAGTTACGGTCCCAATATATACATATAAATAAAAGGTGAAGCGAAAAATTTTGGTAGGATTTTACGAAAATTGCGCGGACGGAGAAGGATGAAATTAGGTTCAATTGTAGTTCATGTAGAAGAAGGTGTACGAATGCTAATATTTTTTTATTATATGCAATATTAGTATATTAAACAATTAAAATAAATCGCACCCTAATGCCAAGCGATTTACAACATTTACACACACATGTATCGGATGATGCCAAAGCGTAATCGTGGCAACCGTATATTATATTAATTGTTAAATGTTATTTTTTCGAAGGCTATAGGCTATTCCATCACGCTATGATTAAATCTATTATTTTTTACCTAATCTAACGATTACGAAGTTGCGGGCACAGCTAGTCATTTATAATTAGACATCGGATTATATGCACAATCAGTGCTATCACTACTAAAATTCTAGTGACTTTGTCAAACTAAGAGAAAAAGTATAAATCTGGTAAAGTATTTTGTGACGGTAAGGAACCCTTATTTCGCGAATCTGACTCGTCTTTGCCCGGTTTATTCATATGATAATTCGATGTCTATTTATAACAATTAAAAATGAAAAGTAATTTAAAACATAGATTATAGAGAAAACTATTCTTCATAATTTATGTTTTAAATATAGAGAATGCTTTATGTAATGTTACTAGATTTCTAATATTAAATTTCTTAGTATTAACTTACAAGTGACATCTAAATCGAATCCCTATCTAGATAATGGCATGCAGAGATTTCATCTTTGAAAAATAATACAATTATGTGTCATAAGGTTTTCGTTCAGAACCGCTGGTCTCGACGGGACGGTCCGAAACGAAACGGGACGTATGGTCACGTTAGTAGCGACGTAATTAAATCTCGTAGCAAGAACGCCATATGACCAATAACCTCACCGTTAACCGACACTGTAATACCAAGTTCCTCGTGATATTTTATAGCAATTAATAGCTGAAATTAATATACCAATAATGGTAAAGTATTTGTGCATCTTATTATTAATTGTGTTGGTATTGTGCGTGAACACACACAGTCCGTACAAACTGAAAAAGTATCCCAGGATGAAGATTGCAGAACAGAGAAACAAGAGATCCAATGGTAGAATTATTTTTCCAGATGAATATGAGGAAATGAAAAGTGTTCCTGAATTAAAGTCTACATTAAATAGCACTTTGAAAAATAGGTTTGCTATCGGAAACAGCGGTAATCGCTGTGCTTATGGATACGTCATGAGAGGCATTGTTTGCATGCCCGTTTAAGAGTAAAGTCTCTGATGATGTACGACATCTTTAGGGGGAATGTGTGCGAAGCGAAGCTGTACGAAGCATTTTGATTGAGAAATATAACTTTAATAGACGCAAAGAATGTTGGCATCTATTTTGTCCAGCTCCAGATCGACATCCGAGGTAGCTAATCTTTGCTTGAATTGTTAAACAAGTGTGAAAAATGATAAGCAGTGAATTTTATTTGTCACATTTGTAAATTAATACACATATATACTTATATGTTATGTAAGAAGTATACGTTTTGTTGGATATGTCTGACATTATCTTAAACAGAATGAAGACCCCTACGTTAATCAGACATAAAAAAGTAACGTTATTAATGTGATGGTTTTATATTTTCTTGTGGTTACTAAATTGGGAATTAGGTACATGTGGATAGTAAATCTAAAATCATCGAACTGGAATAAAGAAGATGTTACTTATTAATATCAAGATTTTTTTTTGAGTTACTGCAATTTAAGGAGTACCTACATAAAGCATGTACATACAGTCAAGAAGCACATAAATAAATAAGTAGAACCCTAAACCTATTTTTTATTTAACCTATTTAAATGCAGTGATATTTATTCAACAGTACATGCATCTTTCTTTAGAAGATCGGAATCGGAAAACATCGATGCATTTTTTTACATTGGGATACTAACGCTTTCCGATTTATCAAATCGAAATACGACGAATATTCAGTTCAAACATTCAACGATGTTTTTTCGATTGTTATAGCGAATAGATAACTATAAAATTCATTAGTTTTCAATAAGCTAATCCATTACAAGTCTTGTAATTTTAAATATTGCTTTAATATTTACAATGCACTTAAATTTAATAATAATAAGAAGAAAAACTATATACATAATGAATAAACTAATTCTTAATTAATATGTTTCTTCGATTCGATATATCAAAGTTTATTTCAGTATTTTGATAAATATCGACATATATTATTCTCTATCGGCATCCGTAGCTACTATTTAGCTCTAAAAGTATCGAACTAACAATAAATTCTGCATTCTTGAATCGAACGACCATTCGCTCATCTGATGCTGGAGCCAGACATAGCTCAAAGTATTTTTTTTCTATTTTATTTATTTTAGTTCTACAAAATTTTGTGAAGTTACGCAAAATCCCCGGCCACACTACATGATCATTGAAATAATCGTTCAAATTAAGCTATGTCTGGCTCCGGATGATAATGATGATGTAAATCTATCTTAATATGACTGATAGAATTTATTGTACGATTGGCAAACTTGCAATCATGTCAAATCAAAGGAATGTCACACCATAGTCCATCTGTCAATAACTCGATTTTCGAACTCTCGAGTTTATTTGCACTTTATTTACTGTATTGTGTATAGAATCCGATGTCGTGAAACACAGTGAATAGCTATTAATAATTTTACTACTGTAATATTATTCAAGATTGTATAAACATGAAAAACTTGTGCCTTTGGCATGTTTCTATAAGAACATTTTCAGTTGAACCTGATGATAAATTTTGTACTTGTTACGGACACCATGAGGATACTGCAATCGGTGAACTCTTTCTCTGCTCACACAAACTGGGTGTAAGCAATTTCGACACTAGTGGTAACGTAAAATGGACAAGAGATTTATCAGAAAATGCGTCACCGAAAAACTCGCCTGTAAACATAACCTTTTTGGGGCTAACCAACTCAGTAAGTGTTGGTCTAGCCAATGGTGAACTTTTTACCATAAGTGACGGTGGCGACCAATTCGATTTAGTTGGTGTATGTGATGATGGCCTACAGGTTGGTATTTTATTCTAATAGTCATTCTCATGATCTTCAGTAATAATTATATTTATTAGTGTTTACTTTGTTGAATGCTCAATAAGATTGACAAGATTATTGCCAATGATGGTAGTGACCCTGGCTCTCGCTATGGGGTTTGTGAGATCGATTCTCGCTCCAATTCTGGGTGTATTATCTATATGTATGTATTTATATATTAGTACAAAAAATATTTGTGTTTAACAGGCGTCTTACTTATAACACAGGCATTGAGTTGTCGGCCATTGCAACAAATATATTTGTGTGAAATAGTCCTATATGTTTATTATTAATATTTAAAAATATAATCCCATTTGCTAGTTTTTGTTATCTTGTTTCAGGCTATGGAATGGAGTCCAGATCAGGAGCTTCTTGTTTTAGTGTCAAAAGATTTTAAAGTAATCTTAATGTCTTGTACGTTTGATCCCATCAAAGAGTCCAATTTATTAATCGATGACTTTGGAGAAAAACAGTTCATAACAGTTGGATGGGGAAAGAAAGAAACCCAGTTCCATGGCTCTGAGGGAAAGCAGGCAGCAAAAACTAAAACTGAAGTAGTTGCTGGTATGAATATTTTAGGCTATGCCCAATGCTACAGTATAGTTAACCTTTATAACACAATAATGAAGTATCATCCTTTTAAAAACATTCTTGTAGCAGGAGAATAAGAGCAATATTTTTTTTTTATTTATTTTACTTTTAAAAACAATATTGGGAATACTTTTTAGGTATGTCTTTATAAAGCTTGTATTAGGAGTAGGTGCTACAATACCCCAACGGTGGTGGGGGCAGTATGCTCTACAAGATTGGGTTACCAGAGGGCCTAGAACGAACATTCTCGATAGTTTTACTTACTTTTACGTTTGAAACCAAACGTCAAATGAAATATTCATACTATCGTTTTACACATCTTAGTTATTAAACCCCGGATTTTTACAGAAATGTTAGGAATACTCTTTAGGTAAACCTAAATCCACAGCTAAGGTTTGAACTCTTGTGGATTTCAATCCATTTCCATCACCGTAGAGCTGTTGAGAAAAAATAAAATAAATTTTCAGAATAGTACCGCCAAATTTAGAGTAGCGCATCTGGATACAAGTCCTAGACTGGCTCTTTGTGTATATCATACGTTGTATATCAAAGGATACAATGGTTTTTAGTCGCATTCCCTGCTATTACGTCATTCCCATGTGCCGTTGTTCGTGGATATCTTTTTGGGTCGTCGACGATTTTAAGACTTGTTTCTTTGTTCCTGCGCAAATTGCTCAAGGAAATGCACTGGACTGCAAATAACTTTAAGCATGAATAAGTCTGGTCATACAATGGACGTGGAAAATGTCTGGATGTAGTTGTTTAGCCTTATAAATATGCACACATATTTTTAGGGATTCGTAGTACAACAAGAAAGCTTTATACTTTTGCTCTGAGGTCCTACCACGAACATTTCGATCCGCTCGAGTCGAAGAGGACCCTCCTTACTATCAACATGGGTTGCATTAGCGTTGATTAAATGCTTGTCACGATAAAGACTTGCCTCCTGTTGGCCTAGCACGTACATTTTCTTCCTAAATACAGTCAACTATTCGACTCGAACGGGTTTTTTTTTCTAGTTTTGCAATTTGCACCACAGGCTAAATGCCCGTGCCACTTGAAAGTATTCTGTTGTATTGATTGTTGTCTTCATTCTTCATTCCTATCGTTCTTTTAGTCCCTAACACAAAATATGGGTTCGTCTTTGGGGCAGCCATTTCTGCAATGCAAGCACGTTCGTTTACTATTACTTTTTATATTTTACCTTTTGGGTTGTATGGCTGTGTTACCTTTGCCTTATGAAAACCGAACGAATATAACCTTTAATACTAATTAAATTTTTTATAGTAAAATATTATTATTATTATTATAAATAAAAAAAATGAATTGGCCGTTTTACTTAAATTATTTTTTTATGTTTAAAGTATGTGACGTCACACAAATGGGGAGGGGGGTTTCGAAAGTGCGACAAGGACGGGCGGGGGGGCTTCATACTTCTTAAAATTGGTGTGACGTAATTTAGGAATGACCCTTAATGGATATTTGGCACATTTGGACAAATTAGGAGTGACTTACATAGAGTTGGCGCTGATCTGTGACGTCATATTGAAAGAATCGGGGCACGAGTCTATTGATGTCGGCAGGCGTGGTAGCGGGACCTGGGCTACCTGAGCCCCAGCCACGGCTACCACCACCACCAGTAAACCAATAACACCACCCGCAATAGCTCCCTGTGAACAATATTAATTAACAACTGTAGTGATTAGTCTATTGTCTATGCGTCATGTCATTAAATGTCAATGTCAAAGAGAATTAAATAAGACAGTTGGAAAGTAACCCGAGTTTAATTTACAACAAGAACAGTATTACTAAATCAAATCATTTGTTTGCCATATTGTGTTTACAGAAGGATCTTAATTACTAAGATAGTTTACAATCTGCCATGAGAGGGCGTGCAAAGCTTTGTAATATAGAATGAAATTAAAATTAATTAGAAAAAAAATTGAGTTTATACAATTTAATTAACCAATTCTTAGTTTATTGACAAAATAAAAGTAATTAATTTTTGAGGTATTTTTTGGCAAAATAGAAGCAGCCAACAATTAAAAATTTTTTGAGTTTTATCTTAAATATAGTTTTTTCTTTCATTTATTATGTCTGCAGGTAAATTATTAAAAACTCGTATTGCCACGGAATGGCTGTTTCTGTCATATAACGCAGTATCCTTTTTTATACAGCTAATTTACTTCCATTACGTATTTAGAAGTTATGTCTACCTCTCAGTGTCTCTAATTCGTTTAAATGTGTTTTAACATACACTCATACCTCGAATACATCGTACCTTTAATCATAAACTGATCGATTATGTTTTAGGTTTAAAGTGAAATGACACAGACAGCTTCGTTCTTACGACCTCTATGGTAGGCACTTTGGT
This sequence comes from Charaxes varanes, assembly GCA_024363005.1. Lineage (NCBI taxonomy): Eukaryota > Metazoa > Arthropoda > Insecta > Lepidoptera > Nymphalidae > Charaxes > Charaxes varanes. Next base: position 5,488,451 of record JANCMC010004801.1, read on the forward strand.
GCCTGCAGCCTGCTCGTCTGCGCCCTTGTAACATAAAAAAAAAATTAAAGAATCTGCTATATTTTAGTAATTCCACTTGATTTATGTAAAATTTACATCTCTGTTAACTACTTAGAACAAAAATTTATTAGGATTTCTTTTAGCGGAAACTACTCTATTATTTAAAATACTTTCAGGCAGAAACTACAATTTTATTTCTATTTATAGATACATATACACGCTTGAAGTATATTATACAAAATTTCTCTTCATAATTGGCCTCATAGTTTGCTATTAATATCTAATAAAATATATATAAATCGTAAGCACTAATTGGATGGTGTTAAGCAATAATGGGTGATCACACAAAAAATCTAATTCGGAGATATTTGTGAATTAATATTTATGTATAACAGGCGACTGTTACCTATAACACAGGCATTAAGTTGTCTACCTTAGAAACAGACGTCCGTATGTCATATAGTTCGAAAAAAAAAGGATATTAATGGATTCCAAAAATATTTATTTTATGTTACGGAAAAGAATTTAAAAAGTGTGTATCTAAATCAAAGTGTGTACATAAATCAAAAGTGTGTATATAAACCAAATTTTCAAAAAAATAGAACATTTTTATGTTTTACGTAAATCACGTGTAAAACATTTGTCAATTCCTATTTAACTTCTAACACGGTTAATATCACCATTAGTATACATTTACTGTTATTAGATGAGATCTTACTTTTAATGTAGATGTATTTATTTATTAGTAATTCTACAGCGTTTATAGAAATAGTGTTAAGTTCCTTAATATATAAGATCTTTAAAAAAAATTATAAAAACGTTATTTTGTGAAATCGATGTTTTATATGGGTCGACACGATATTGCATAACGCCGTCCACTTTAAAATTGATTGATGTTTCATATTAAATATATACCGAGGTGTTTCGTCTGTAATAAAGGTTCATCGGAACACTTTGACTCTATATAACCTATTTCGCTTGTAATTGTATTAGGAAAGCAATTTTCGGCAATACTGGGTTTTCCAATATGGGCAGATTTGGGTGGCAGATTTTACAGTGCCTTTTTAGGTTTAGAAAAAAGATAATGAAACATTTTGGTAATATTGGCGGGAATTGAAAACAGAGTCCATTCCTGATTAATTGGTAGCTTCTAAAAGTAGCTCGTAACGTCAAAATCACCGTGACAAGGACAAACTTTAGGTGACTTATAAACCCATGAAACATATACTTTTTAATTTCATATTATAAATTAAAAAGTATATGTAGGATAATTAACCTTATATAAATAGTAGACTACAAGGAAAGTTGTGAAAGTGTTATTAATAAAAACTTTTTTGTTCTAGATGTTAAATCAACGATACAAAGAAGCGATGCTGCGATGGGTGCTACGTGACTGGTAACTGTCCAAATGCCACCATGAGCGGGAGACGGGGTCCCTTCAGGAGTTTCGCCATCAGCCTTATACAGATCATCACAATTATATGCCAAGGTTAGTATTTTTGACGAATTTAGTTATCAGCTTCAGTATTTCCGAACTGATACGACTTAGGGACCTTCAAAAAAAGAGCTTACTTAATCCTTAAACGCCGGCAATGTATCTGCGATTTATATTTTAATAAAAAATCAATTTAAAATATATCTTAGAAAATAATTACACAAGACATATATGTATATAGGTACCAAATAATTAACTACAATTATACTTAGAATCACCACATAAAATCACAGTAGTCTTTCCTCTTTGACTTCTTCCATCGGCTGCTGGTTATGAAGTGTGTCCTCAGTCGTTCGGCCTACAAAGGTGTACCATGTCACGGATGGGAAATGTCACGTGACCAGTGCACACGTACTGCCAACCGAACGATGGTTGCTGAAGTGTTGCCACTCGAAAAACCCGTGGCGATAACACTTCGTAAAACCGATCAACGTAACAATGACTAATGTCGCTACTAGAAATAATAATAAATATATACGGGACTATATGACACACGGACGTCTGTTCCTAAGGTAGACAACTTAATACCTGTGTTACAGGTAACAGCCGCCTGTTATACACAAATATTTTTATGTAGAAATATATAAATACATACATATGGATAATACACCCAGACTCGAGGTGGGAATCGGACTTTTAGAAATATATAAATACATACATATGGATAATACACCCAGACTCGAGGTGGGAATCGAACCCACGACCCCCAGATCAGAAGGCAGGGTCACCGTCCACTGCGCCAACGGGTCAATGAAATAGACCTACATATTTATATATTTTATTTTAATAAGAAAATTAGGAATACTTTTTAGGTATGTCTAATATTCCCTTTTTCTCCTCCTACTAAGCTTAAATTAAAAGCTTGTTTTAGGAGTGGGTACGACAGTATCCCAACGGTGGTAGGGTTTGAACCGGGTACCTTACGGATTTCAGACCATACCTTAAACTGTTGAGCTGTTAAGGCTCTAAGTCCAGTTATAGATATATAACGGTGAATGATTATGATGTTCTTTTGAATTTGAATTCAGAATTTGCATTAACCCAATTCCCAAAGCAGAATTTATTCACAGGCTGTATTCCAAGTAAACATTTCAAACTTAATAAACGAGCTATAAAGGGAGCCTGGGAGTCGTTCCCTTTTAATTCTACGACTTTCAAGTGTACAATAAAAGTAAAAAGTACACCAAACTTTGTTCCGAAGACCCACAAAAGAACTATTCCACTTTTAACTTTTTTATTTCACCGACCGATGGTAATTAAGAGGCCATGTTATTAGCTTCATCATAGTGACCCATTAATGAGTTTTTTGGTGCATTAGTAGACTAGCTTTTAATTGCGGCTTTACTCGTATTCATGTAGATTTTACTTAATTTATACCTATATACAGGAGTGGAATGGTTTAGTTCTGGATAGAGGAGAGTGGTCTAAGAGTGGGCAGGCATTTGCCCAGCTGTGGGACATTACAGGCCAATTAAAAAAAATACCTATATATAAAATTCTCGTGTCGCAGTGTTTGTTGACAAACTCCTCCGAAACGGCTTGACCGATTGTTGTGAAAATTTTTGCGCATATTTGGTAGGTCTGAGAATCGGTTGTAAACCATTTTCTTAAACCCCGATATTTCGAATATCGTGGGACGATACATTGGGCCAGAAATCGCGCTTTCGCAAGTTTACGCGGACAAAGTCGTGGGAAACATCTAGTTTCAAAATAACAATCTCTTCTAATCCTGTCTGGCAATACTCGTTTCAAACGTTTTATATATATTAATAGACTAGCTGTACTCCGTTTTTATTTTTTGTATGGAAACCTAATTATTGTTCTAAAACTGAAGTAGCCTATGTCGTTCCTAGCAATATCATCTATCTGTTTGTAAAATTCCTCTCTAAATTGTCCAGCTGTTTCGGAGATTACCCGGAACAAACAAACAGAGAGACAAGTTATTATAGCATTTATATGCATAAACTAGCGATTTCCTGTCGATGTAACCTCCTTCTTAATCGGGCCATTGCGATAAATCCGTTCTTAGCGGATGTCTACTAAATATAAAGTACATCCCAACCAATGTCATCTTTATACGTTCCGCTGTTTTCGTGATTTCATATTATCTTTCGCTTCTACATATAAGTATAGATAAATCTATATCGAAAAAATAGTTGATTCACTCCTAACCAGATGGCGTCCTGGAACAACGCACTATTTACTCTCGACGTGAGCGAACTGCGAACCAACACTGTAATCCAATCGATCTGTTTGTCAATATAACACCATATGCCACATCTGTTGTTCGCGTATCCTACGCTAAGCTGTGCCTTATCGAATTATCTAATGCGATACGTACGTCCGTAGGTGGATAACTCAATTTTGCGTGAGCTGCATGAATTTCCATTAGGCATTATCCTACGATAAGGATAGAGCTATATGACTATAGCCTGATATACAAAAATATTTTATAAATATATACATATATATACTAGTTGTTACGCGCGACTTTGTTCGCGTAAAACTAGCTGAAATTTTTTTAGCGTGATATATAGCCTATATATCGAGGAAGGCTAAGGGCTATATATTATCACGCTAAAAATTTTCACTCAATTTTACGCGGGCGATGTCGCGGGTAACGACTAGTTGACAAATATGAGTGATGCCGAAATAATTTCAGTAATAATAATAGGACAAGTCACTGTAGCGGCTGCTACACAACTAGATGGCAATGATGTCAAGTGGAAAAGGTTACACCAAAGCAAACTAGATGGCGCTGTACGGATGACGACCGCAAAGATATCGAAATATCTATATTACAAAAACTTTCAAAACTTTCGATGACAACCTAAAGATCAAAAGTTACCATAATACAGCATTAAATGCTAATCTACTAATAATTTCTAACCTTCTAACCACAATACTTGTAAATGCACTTAACAGTTATATTTTGCCATATTTTATATTGAAGGTTTCTCCGCAAAAGATGGCTTCGAGCCAGATGGTAAAATGGCTTCAATTTCACTCGAATAATCACCTCAGACATTCCGAGTGGACATAAATAAAACCAGTATTCCTAGAAACAAATACCTAATACAGAGTTTAAGATCTATATAAATAATCATAATCTTTTATGTAATTAAAAAATAACGGTTAAATACCATTATAACTTTACTCCAGTGCTTCCAGAGGTTATTAACAAAACCGGCACGAAATTTATGTCTCAGATTTACAAGACAATTTGCATATTGTAAACCTAGGCTTTCGTGAAGACTAATTGGGTGGGGCTTATAAAACTGTACTAGCACAAATCAAGTGGCATCAGTGTACTAATTTAGAATGCATGCCTCTTATAATTACTGCTTCATTTTACGAGTAATTAATATTTGTTGATAAAAGTACTTATGTCATAAAAAAACTTTTTGCTTTGGTACAGCCGCGTACAGCTTATATATAATATTGAATAAAAAGAGTCTTATTACAATTGTGACAAATATATAGAACTAGTGGACCCGGCATACGTTGTCTTTGATTTGTGGTCAGACGAAAGGTTGTACGAACGCTAGCTACTGGAAGTATTTCAAAATTGCGTCCAACTCTGCAATTTACAAATATTCTTCTGTGTTTTGTTCTTCATTTTCTTTCTGTTTTCTTAAACCTTCCCAGAAATACTACGCATAAAACAAAACAGTCGCAATTCAAATAGGCCTCGCCATTTTTGAGTTACAGCGAAAAACATTCCTTATTTAGGCTACATACCGATAGCATCGCCACCTACCGGATTAAATCTCTCTGGAAACCATCTACAAACCTCTTGAGACAATTTTATGTAAAACAGTTAGTTTAGGAGAAGTAGAGAGACAAAGTTTAGATGGCCGTCTGTGATTGGGCCGCTGCCGTCCGCGTGAATATCGACTATTCACTAGGTTCTAGAGACTTATTTAACCGATTCTCTCATACAAACCACGTCGGGGTCACCAATGTGGGAAAGGCACACCAAGGTGAGAGGGTTCTCGGCGAGGAATGAAAGGTGGGAGCCGGCATTATAATCTAAAAGTACTGAACTGTTTTATAGCTACATATGTACACATATACAATGTAAATCTAGTTTCTCGATATATGTACGCACAAGCTTGAAAACTCCTGTACTGATTTTGATCAAATTTCTATCAGTAATTTGGTCCAACTTATATAGGATAGGTTTTATCATATTGTTTATTGCAAATAAATTTTGGGTATGATATTCGCGTATATTTAACAGTAAGTAATTTCGTACAGGACGACGTATGCATGATATATAACTAAATGTATATGATTAAATTCTCAAATACGCAATAGGGCAGAAAAAAATTACTTGGATTGACATCATCGATCTTCTAGAATTTCCGGAATGTATTTACGCGCACAACTTACGAACGACTGCACCAGATAGGATAATACTTTTTTCATTGTGTTCGTTATTGGCAACACTAGTTTGTGTTATCAAAACTTTTATGTATGTATGTCTGTTATGGGATATTATACTTTTATACAAATAATTAAAGGATCATACAAAAAAAAAAAACAGTGTGTGCAAAAAAATTCACGCAGTGTAGGCGCGGGCTACAACTAGTTACCCATATTATGAAAATTCTACCTTAAAATTTCTCCCATTTTGCGAATAATATTCTGTTTCGAGCGCATCTCAATCAATATTTTAGGAAGCGAGAAACATGCTTATCTGGCGACTTGGAAATAAAAAAAACTTTATTGACATTCTCTACAACTCTGCCACTTGTGGTACCAAACGCGATGATGTTTTGCTGCAATCCCCCTTGTAACACGGTAGCCTTATTCTACATTATAGGAAAACGCGTTGTAGGGAAAGCATGACTTATCGTCACGTTCCACCTGAGCCAAGCATGCAAGTGAGAGCGACGAACAAGCGATAGAGAGGCGCAGGGGATGACGTCAGATGGCAATCGGTCATCTTAATTCGCCCCACAGCTATGTCCTTTGCAATCTGATCGGACGAAAAGGAAGGAAGGAGATGAAATGAAGGAGAAATCGTATGTACGAAAAATTCTATTACGTATTATCTTTGGATGGATGCGGCTATTTTTTTGCCCAATGCATTATTCATTCATTTTATTTCCCGCCGGATAGTCGCGCGTCTGCTGCTCACAGGAGGAAACAAAGTAATTTCCTAGTCCCCAGTCCGAACGCACACGGTGTTTGCTACGTCCAGGGCTGTCAACCGTAAAAAAAAAACAATCAGGGAAAAACGATTCTTGTATTTCAAAGGCTAGTGATGCATCTTCGAGCCTTATGGTATCGCAGTTGTCTATGCCACACATTGGTGGGAAGTGGATGGAACTGGATGCGAGTTGCGAGAGATAGGGGAGAGTGGCGGAAACAAACGAAGGCCTATGCCCAGTATGGGCGATCAAAAGCTAATAGATAGAGAGATAGTTGTCTATTGGGAAAGGCGAACTAATGCACGTTTGAATTGTTATATAAAACAAAATTGCCAGGTTGCTAAATATAATGTTCGCAATGTTACTCAAATTTATTAATTAGCAAAAACATACGTATATCTTTTGCACAAATTTTATGAGCTTCTTTTACAAATTTGCACACGAAAATTAAAAAGGTCTAATGCGGTAAAATGTACCGCTAAATGTATGTATTTTAATGCAACCATTTAAAAAATTATAAACATGTTTTTTCAATATATTTACAGTTTTGTGCAAAATTTAACCAACTTGTTCCATTATTTTGTGGTCCACGCGTAAAGTTTTGATTTTAAACAATTTGGGATTTTAAAAAACAACTTGTTTTTATCGTAAATTAATGAACATTAAAAAGAAAACATTTCAAAACTGATTAAAAAAATTACATATATGTTGTCATGTTGTTTTAATCCAATCTAAATTGAATATAAAAATTTTCGACCAGGATGGGATTCGAACCCACGCGTGCAGAGCACATTGGATTAGCAGTCCAACGCCTTAACCTCTCGGCCACCTCGTCACAAAAGACATCCAATTAGCAGAAATAGCTATTCCCAAGTCAATAAAGTAGGGCTCTCCGTACGGGAGCGTAGTGGAACAAAGCCATCGTGTGTGGTCTCCGGTCGTACGTCGCGAGGATGCAGTAACTCTCGGTTATGGATTGACGGTTTTCCGGCTTTTCAACGGACCCCAACCAGCCCTACCCGTACGGGCCGACATCCGATGTTTTACTCGCATTACCGTAATTGAAAACGGTCACGATTGAAGTGTATGCTTCTCTTTGTGTGATGATTATATTTAATTTTTCGGTCTTTTTACGGTTTATGTAATCATTAGTAGACTTTATTTATATATTGGACACACGATTGAAGTGAAATTATTGTTTCCTCTGTCGAGTATTGTTAATAAATTTCTGTATTCAATATTCAGATGAATAAATCTGAAGTATTTTTATTTAATGGATTCTTATTTACACTTAACATTGAAGACTGTATCTCTGACCATATATGCAGGACTACAGTCGTACAGAATACTAATTATTCATACTAAATGTAAAGCTGAAGAGTTGGTTTGTTCTTTTGTTTGCTTGAACGCGCTAATCTCAGGAACTACTGGTCCGATTTGAAGAATTCTTTCAGTGTTAGATAGCCCATTTATCGACGAAGACTATATACTATATACCATCACACAAACAGATTCTAAATTTGACTGGTTTTTTTTTGTTTCTTACATCAGGACTTTTTACTGGGTGAACCATCACGGTACAATTGAATCTAATTTTTTTACCATATTTACGCAAACGAAGTCGCCGGAACAGCTAGTATATAATATGCAGGCAAATCGTTTTTCTTTTTGTAAACGCTGTTTTATTCAAAATGCAGTTTGTGCAGTTTTCACGTGATTGTTCGACACCGTCCAATGAAATCTATTGTTGAGTATTATTATAAATTATTTCTCTTCCAAGTAATGAATTATATTCGATATAAAAGAAAAATTAATTATAATGTAATAAAAGACGTACGAGTTGTTGCTTTGGCAAATGATAAATTCAAACTTTGATACCCATTCTAAAAGCATCCACTAATGACGGCGTTACTGAGATTAGAGCGTTCAGGCAAACAAACAAACTCTTCAGCTTTATATATTAGTACAGATATAACTTTGTCTTCTGCGAATCTATCTTGATTATTTTTATCAGATATGTGTGTTACTGATAGAATGTAGGTGTAGGTAATTGTACAGAAAACACTATCCCTAAGAGCTTAAAAGGGTCCAATGAAGGTTTTGTTTGTAAGAAAAATATCAATTGATACTACATTAATTACTTTAGAAATAAATAGGTTTCGCATAACAAGCTCGCTGGTTAGGTCTAGCCATTTATTTTTCCCTCCAGAAGCACTGAGTCTAGAAACGATAATCCTCGCTTTGGCAATGTTTTCGGGAGAAGCGATTGCCGGTGGCAACAATGTGACGGTGTTCGACCGAGATTCATAGTCTGAATACAGGTAGTAAGGCCGTCGGCGAGGCGGTCTATCTGCTTCTTTCAAGTCATGTACCTGTCCATATAATCTCCTTATATATTATGTTAATAATACTTTTAATACTAATAGATAGGCGAGGTCGTGGCCAAATCAGTGGTTGGCATTTGTGCCGATCGTTAGGTTAAGTAGCTCTTGCTGCGACCGGGTGATAGATGGGTGACCCATTCTAACTCTGGTTTATATTTGATATCCGACCTCCTCCGTGTTTCGAAAGACACGTCGAACAGTGGGACCCGAATAATGTCACTGAATGATATTAGTCGTGATGTTGCAAAGTTCGTGGGGATGTGGAGATTGTGGGGGTTCCGAGGATGACGTCAGATGGCAATCGGTCATCTTAACTTGTCCCACAACCACATCTGCAATCTAAACGGACCCTGGTACTAGACCGGGACATCGCTGGGAAGAAGAAGAAGACTTTTAATACTAATATCAGAACAAATGAATTTACTTTGCACAGATCCGCAAATAAAATTTGCGCAATTTTGCAATCTGAATGATAGACCGTTGCTAAAGCACAGCGCTGCACTGATTTTGTGTCATGTCTCAACGCAATACGAAACATCATCATAAGATAGACTCTACTACAAAGGTTATTCATAACTCCATGTCTAAGACGAACAGTGAGTCAGTATAAGTTGAGAATGATGATGTCGGTGGTGCTAAACACGTGTTTAGGTTTTCTTGCTAGTTATGGATTTCCGCAAATAATACTCGTTTCTATCAATTAAAAGCATTACTTTATGCAATTCTATTCACAATTAGCAAAGCCTAAAGCTAGTTAAGTTGAGATGATAAAAATGCATACCGTAACATCCGACTCGAACTCGACGATGGTGAAATAGTCGTTCGGGTTGAGATCCGAGAGGATGGCCTTCATTGCATTCTGCAGCTGTTCTATTTTCCGGCCCATCATGGAACCTGAAGTGTCGAGTACGAACACAACATACTTACTCAGCGGTGGTAGTGAGAACGGAGCGAAGAAGTGCGCAAAGTACCCATCGTTAACCTGAAACATTATTTATCTAAAACCTCTACTAATGTATGCGATATTCTTCTTTCAACTTCCTTTTAACTATTTGTAATTTGGATGTTACTTTTCCCAAAAATGCATATTTTTGTTTCTTGTTCATTACGAAGTTATTTGTATTGTAATGAGTGATATTCCATCGGGGGAGGCTGACTTTTTTTAAAGTTTTCGACTTATGAATGCTATAATAGGGCATTTTAGAGCATTTCGGCGTTAATTTTATATTTATAAATATACATATATATACGTGCATTTCTGTGATATAACAAAAAATAACCGCGAAGCGGCCAAGGCGATCGAACGTTCTTTTCTAACCTATCCGCAACAAGGTTACGCGGAATAAGTGATTTTTCGTCAGGAAGGCTGACCGCTTCCCGGCCTGCTTGGACGCCTCGCGGTTATTTTTTTGGTTTTAACACAAAATATGCCCTATTTTAGTATTCATAATCCGTAAAAAAAAATGGTGGCCTCTCTAACTATCTGCCTATACATAGAAAATCTGGTCCGTAGTGAAAACAGGGTGGAAGGTCCCCAAAAAGTGGCAGCGTTACTTCATTGATTAACAATGTTATTCTTTTTTCAAGATTTGAGGCAACTTTTGGTCCCTTATTGTTTCCATGAGCTGCACCGCTATTGCTTTAAATATACATAGATACAAAAAAATTAAGTAAATTTCTTACCAAAATTTGACCATCGTTGGGTCGATCCACATCGTATTGCACTACGAACTGACCCAACACACCATCTTTGGTATCATCTTCTTCATTGCTGCTATATCCAATGAATTCTGACGTCTTTGATTGTTTACTTTTTTCCTGAAATTTTATACAAACCGTCTAATTATTATGCAATTTGTTTATCCCATTATAAGTGACTACTAATACACAACTGTATTAAGTTACTCGGACGTATTTTATATAAGCAATGTTAAAATGACACTCGTACTTCTAAAGGCGCTTGGTTATGCTGGGTAAAATGTAGGTAGGTAAATAATGAATTTACCCTTTAGCGTTTTCAGCGGTTAGTACGCTCAAAGTTAATCTAGTAGGCTACGCTATTATTCACAAAGTTTAACTATGCACTAACTTAAAGAGAAAATTATTAAACAACTATTATCAATTTTAATTCAACAAATATAAGTACAAACCGAATACATCTCAGCTAGACGTTTCTGTTCAGTCACATCGGGAGTAAACGTGACAGTTGCTTCTCTTTGATTGGAACCTCTGTTAATGACCACCTTTGAATTCTCTGTAATATTATTATTATATATATAATAGCTTTAATATTCGAGTTATAATTTACGCATTTAAGAATTTTTCTGTCATAAAAAATGGATGAATTTTGAACATGGATTGATGATATAGGGACAAAACAATTCAGTGTGACTCCTTCACTTGGGACAAGAGTTCCAAATTCTGCCTGGGTCTCTTCATCTGCAACGCGATTTAATCGATTTTCTTCGATGCTATAATTAAGTACTTTAAACCTGTTATATATTTCCTTTTAGTCCTTTTATATTTGATTATTGATTATATGAAATATATAATTTCGGTACATTAATAAAATTAAACTCACGTTTATCGTTTTCCGTGGCATCAATTTCATTTCCAGTCCTTACTTCAGGTACCCTTAGTAAATTTATTTTTGCAGATTCCTTAATATGCACGACAACTTCCATTATTGGTACAATCATACCAGGATATAGGTTGATAACATGATTATATACTCCGTTACGACGTCCCAATAGTTCTTCATATGTTAAGTGGAAAGTTGCATTACTATCGGCTTCCACATTTACTGTTACTGTAAAGTGATTTGAATCTCGAGCTCTGTTGAAATATCATGTTAATGTTACAGCACTTCAAAAACTAACATTTCTAAATAGTAAATCTTCTTCTACCTAGCGTTATCTCTATCTAGTACCAGAGTCCAATTAGATTGCAGAGGATGTAACTGCATGCTAAGCGGACCCTAGTACTAGACGATATATGTCAAAATAGTAATTATATTGTCGGAAATTATGCGAACACCCAAGCAACAACAAATTCTTATGCCGGAGCCAGACATAGTTTCATTTGAATAATCATGCAGTGTGGCCGGGAACTTTGTCTAGTTGCTCAGTTTTGTAGTACTTTGTAGACTTCAATTGCAAAAATGTACAAACACTTTGAGCTATATCTGACTCCTAGATTGAAGAGCTTCACTTCTCATTTCTTTACCTCAAATCTTCTACTCATTGTTTTATCTCAAATAAAACTGTTTCTTCTTCTTCTTCATTTCAAATCTTTTAATACTCGTATAAGACAATTAACATATACTTTTATTGGCACAACACTTCAATACGTTTCATGGTGCTTAACTCAAGGAAGAGACCTAGGTTTTTTGACTTTAATAAATTAATTGTCTATACTTGTATTTAGTTGGGCCGCAGCATAGGATGCAAGGACAACGAAACTATTACTTAGAATTAATATATTTATAAATTAAACTAATTACACTAGTGATTCCTACAAGTATTCTTAAGTTTAAGTTAAGACAGAGAACACTAGCTAGCCTAGTCTAATGACTACCGTCTGAGGTTAAGACCAAGAGTGAGTCTAAAGGGGAATCTAAAGTTAAATATTACTAGGGAAACGCGCTAATCGGTGACGGCTGATGACATTGTTGATATGGAAACTGTCGTCTGCTGAATCTCCATACATGACCGCGGTTCCCATTGGCGCTATTACCGGACGTGCGTATTACGTGGAAGCACCCGATATAACAAATAACATAACATTTAATTATTATTGTTATGTTATTAGTAAAACAAAGAGATACCAGTTTCATTTCTTTTTCTCTACTTACTTAGTGGCAACATGAGCTGCGCCGATACCTTGTAAGACTGCTTCGTTGTAAATTTGTTTTGCTTCTTCTTTTTCTTTGACATATGCCTTATAGGATTTTCCATCTAAAGTCCTGAAATCATTAAGATTTTTTTTTCTACATTCAAGATGTTCATTCCGTTGTCAATGTTGCAAAGTTTTTGTTGTCAAAGTAAAGTCAGAATTCAAATATCCCGTTTTCCCTCCAAATACACATAAAGCTAGCTTCAGAAACAGGACTTTATCCGGCAATAACCGGTATAGACCGATTAAAACCGGACAATAATCCAGTTAGCCCAGCGGATTTGATTTCGTACTAGGTACCTCATGAATTACAATCTAACAACCTATGTACCTAATTAAAATGTCTACACTACTGCGAAAAAAATTGTTTTTTTTTTTAATTCTTTTTTATCAAATATTTAAATTGATAGATTGAAAAAAATCACAGTACATTACAAAACCACTAATGAAAGCTGTTTCGGGTAACAGCATGCGGAACGTAGTCTGCTGAGCACGTCTGCCGGGATTCCGAACCTGGGTGACCACTGATGTATGAGCGTAGCGGAGGCTATTCGCGATACAAATAAACATATTACAATCAGAATGTTCTAGTTGTTCATAAGAGGTGGGAGTTAACCGAGACACTAGAAGTTATTGATGTCGTCGCTAAAGTTTGGACGTTAATCTAAAAAGGATCGTAACTCAATATTCTGACAAAATCGTCGCTCTAGAAGAATTGGCCTCAGATAAAAGAAACGTTAGGAACGACATTAAAGTACTGAAGAACAGAATAGATGAACTTTACGCGATTGTGAAAGATGGGAAAGAAGACGAATCAATCAAAAGCGATGAGGTCCGGGAAGTAGAATCGTGCCATTCTGGCTTTTCTAGTTCTTCTAAGGTACATATTGTCGTTACTTTAAATACTAATATTAGACGTATAGGTAGCTTTGTCACGCTAGCAACGCAAAGTCAGGAATTTGCATTAAAAATTACATAATTGGAGGATTTTTAAGTACTAATTAGGTGCTAAATTTAAAAAATTAGGTGCTCGAATGCTTTCACTGCTCCCGGCTGTTGAAATTTTTGCTAAATATTAATATACATAATTATATATAATAATTAGATAAATATTTTGCTAGCAACGCAGTGACAATAATAATTTTACTATTAGAATAATTAGTAAGCAATTAAATACTGTAAGTATAATAAATAAAATACCAAACTAAACAATTTGCTAGTAACGCAAATTTCAGCAGCATGGAATAGTAAAAGTTTTCCAGCACCTAATTTTTAAACTTAGCACCTAAAAAGTCCTTGATCTTGATGTTTTCTAAATGTAAATCCCTGCCTTTGCGTTGCTAGCAAGACAGAGCTCGTTTAGATACCATACGTTTTTAAATGTTTATATTTTTCCAATATTAGAAATATTTTGAGATATGCCTGATACATAAGCGTTTCAATTCTTAATTCACATGAATCAGTGTTTCATATATGAATTTCCTATATATGACTGACCACATTTTTTCGAAGCCGAGCAAATTTGGTAAGCTTTAAAAATTATATTTGGTTGGATATTTTTGATATCCAACCTCCTCCGTGTTTCGGAAGGCATGTAAAACAGTGTGACCTGATGAATGTCACTTTGTGAAATTAGTCCTAAGGTTGAAGAGATCGTGGGGGGTTCCGAGGATGACGTCAGATGGCAATCGGTCATCTTAACTCGCCCCACAGCCAAATCCTCTGCAATCTAAGCTGGGGTATTGTCGCACCCACTCATAATACAAGCTTTTGATTTAAGCTTAGTAGGAGGGGAAAAGGGAATATTAGACATACCTAAAAAGTATTCCTAAGTTTTGTTTTTAATAAAAAAAAATACATTAATAATGTCGAGGTTCATACTTATTATTGTTACTGATTAAATTGATTTCTTACAATAGCCAAGTTGACAGTTGACTATTTTCCAAAAACTAAAAATATTACGCCTTGTAGTCAACTAAACTTAAGCTGAGATAGAAGTATTTCAACGGAAACCAAACTTTGACACGGTTAATTTCACATTTATAAAAATCCATTTAAATTTTAGCGCCAGTACGCCCTAAAACCAACATGGCGTCTTTTTGACGGAACGTCTTGCCAAACAAACAGCTGTACTTGATTGTGATTGGTGCGTACGTTAGCAACGACAATTTGTTTGACAAGATGTGACGTCATGGGCTCTGATAGATGCTCGGTTTCATGTGATTTATGTCTTTACTTTGAGTCATTTTTTTTTGGTATTTAATAATCCGACGTATTTTAGTCCACTTCCACTTGATTTATGTAATATTTAAAGCTCTATCAACGGTCCAGAACAAAAAGTTATTAGGTTTTATTTTAGTTTTAACTACCCCATTCCGGTTGATTTCCTGAAAGACAGTGTTTATTCTTGTAGTCACTTGAAGTACAAATCGTTTACAATATAATGGGTAATTTATTCAATTTATTGCAATATTATGTTAAATCGACACCTCCCACGTAAATTGTTGTAACCCCAAATTCCCAACGTCACAGTAGAGCGTTACAGGCGTGTAAATTGAAATAAATTCATCATTGTATATTCAATAATGACGTTTACATTATTGTGTACAATAACATATTAATAGCGATTGTTACATGAAAATTTAGTTGTTTGTAATGCTCTACTGAAAGCTGGGAATTTTGGGTTACGACAATTTACGCGGGATGTATCGAAATGATGATTAATAAACAGTATGAACTTGTTTTTTCACTTTCATTCCATAACCGTATAGATGCGTATTGTAACGACTCAAAGTCGACGTAATATAAAGATAATAACACAAATTTAAAATTTAAAAAAGAACAATAGTAGTAATAAAGTAGAACAAATTATACGTCGCTGAAATAACAAAATAAAAAGTTAGAAATAAAATAAATTTTAATGTAAAATTATTTGTGCAAGGTATGTTAAATATAGTATTGGGTAAAGAAATAATCCTTTAATTTCTTCTTGTATTGTGGTAGAGTATCACTTTTTCTTCTTCTTCTTCCTAGCGTTATCCCGGTTAAATACCAGGGTCCGCTTAGATTGTAGCGGATGTGGCTGTGGGGCGAGTTAAGATAACCGATTGCCATCTGATTTCATCCTGGGAACCCCCACGATCTCTACAACCTTACGACTAATATCGCAAAGTGACACTAATCGGGTCCCACTGTCTTACGTGCCTTCCGAAACACGGAAGAAGTCGGATATTAAATATAAACGAGTGCTAGAATGGGTCACCTATCCATCAATCATCCTCCTGGTAGAGTGTCAGTTATAATGTATAATATCGTTTTTTTTCCATAGAGTCAGAGGTCTAAGGAGTTGAATTTTGCGGAACAAGTCGCGGAGTCGCTAGTAAATAATATAACAAATACAGTTGGGTATAATCAGATGCCGTTATATCATATATCAGAATACGCTCCATTACACGCGTCAATACCATACATAATCCGTTTGTAATAAAGAGACCTAAAGCGATACCATCATCGCAGATGTAACGATTCAATTCAGCTCTCATAAGATTTTACACTTGATGAGCTCATTTAAGCATGTCGTAAATCATCATGTGTTTCATGACGCGAATAATCATCAGTCAAGTGCGAGCTGTGATGTTTAGATTCCGTGTAAAAATCATCAAATAAATAAATATTTGGGATAAAGAGACGAATTTCTTAGCATTCCATGGATTCACCGTGCGGGTGCCGGGTCCATCGCGTTGCAGAGGAAGGAAACATAGCAGTACCCGGGACTTGTGACCCAGGTGTAGGTTTAGGAGCCCTTCTATGATGTCAGAATTCCTCACACCTATTGTCACAACCTTAATATATCAAAGGGCTTTATTCAGATCACGTGGGACGGGACACAGTGAACTGAAAATGATAAAATAATTGGTACTTACATTCAATGTACTACACTCAACTTGCTGAGGTGTTGAAATCAGTACCAAACCACATAAGTTCTCTAATACACCCCGCGCGTGTTAATATTTATGCATATGTACGTACTGTTTTTGTTATTATATTACTATGAATACATGGTTTTTTGTTTTTGGACTTAGTACCAACTCTATAAAATCAATAAGAAGCAAAATTGGTTGTCTGTACAGTCGGTTTACGGGCGATAATTTTACACGATAACGCCGAACGCTTAGGCCAATTGTACTTTTCTATCTCCTATTCCGCACTCTCGCTTGCACGCTCGGCTCAGGCAGAATGTGACAATGAATCGTGCTTTTCGTGCGTCCAGCCGGCGTTCAACGATTTATAAGACATTATCGCGTCAAAGAATAACCGCCATCTTATTTTTTTTTTTAATTGTTTGAATCCAGAGGTATCGTGCGAGCTTTGGTCACTGCCTCAACGAGGACGCTCGTTGCGTCGGCTGCACGCGGACGCGGCGGCCGACATAGCGCGCGCCGCCTGCGTGTCCCCGTGCGCACTCGTTCTCGCCATTCTCTACCTCGAACGTCTCAAACGCTGCAACCCCGACTACCTCTCTGCTGCTGCTCCAGCCGATCTTTTCTTGGTTTCCTTGGTAATTTTTAATCTTTTTTCTATCATCTATATGGTCTGAGATTTGTTGTAGGAAATAAATAGACCTCTTTTTTTTGCCTAAGTCCTGAGAAGTGAATGCAGCTCGCCCTAAACACTTATGTCAATTTGATTAAATATTTATTAAGACAACTTCAACACCTGTTTCACACATTCTCTCATGTCGTTTCGGTATATTTTTTAGATGGTAAGCAATAAATTTCTGCAAGATGATGGTGAAGATGACGAAGTTATATGCTCCGAATGGGCAGCCTCTGGTGGCCTCGAACTTGATCAGTTAAAGAAACTGGAAGTGGAATTCCTAAATGCTATAGTAAGTATAAAAGTATCAGTTAACAACTATACACCTTCATAAAGTGCAATCATGAAAAACAAAGATCTGAGTTGCAGAGGATGGAACCATAACAGTTTCATTATATATCTGAATTTGTTATCTGCTTACAAATAATTATATTATAATAATTTATCTTAAATGGTAAGGCGAAACTATCCCAAAATGTAAGACAAAAAGATTAAATTTGAAGAGTATTGAAATATTTTAGACTTTTCAGTTTTCAATTACAATTGTTATAGAGGCATTTAAAACTATACCAACAAAATGCTTTACCAAATGCAAGAAATCTGTAAGAAATTATAAAATAGCAAAACTAATTAATTGCATTGGTACTAAACACTTAACATCAAATTGTCAGATACTTTAAAAAATATCATTAACAACAATGTGAAAGTGTCGCCGATACAGAAACTACAGGCCATGGATCTCTAAATGCATCAATGACCACCACCATTAAAATATATGGTTTAGTTTAGTAGACCAACGGTTCAAAATTATAATTTGGCACATTCAACACATTCACATTCTGCACAAATAATGAAGAATGTGTTGGAGCCACGTTGTCGGGGGTTGCAAACGATGAGTACTTTTTGGTCCACTCTCCCATCTCAGGAGTGGGAGGCGGTTCTGGGGTGTCCTCTAGAGACCTCAGGGCTGTGATGGCGTCCCGTTGTCCCTGTACGGCAGCCAAGCGTAGCAGTCGAGTTGCAGTGACGCTGTCTCGGGCGAGACCACCGCGCCCTTGTCCATAATAAACTCCCAAGTTGTAGAGGGCACCCGGATGTTGTAATGCAGCAGCAGAACGGTAAAGCTCCATTGCCTAAAGATATAAAAGCTACTTTAGTTTCATCATATATACTTCTCTTCTGCAGATGTGTATGAATCTAAAATTAATTCCATTACCAGGCTCCATACTTGAGTACTGAGTATTGTGGTGAAGATTTATTACTACAACTTCTTCGAGACGAGACAAATTTCTTAGCATTTCATGGATTCACCGTGCGGGTGCCGGGTCCATCACATTGCAGAGGAAGGAGCCATAGCAGTGCCCGGGACTTGTGACCCAGGTGTAGGTTTAGGAGCGCGCTCTTTATAGTGATCACTAACACTCACCGAATGCCACCTGACGTCATCCCGGAACCACAACAATCTGTTATTGTTTGAGATTGTGGAGGTTCCAGGGGTGAGATTGCAGACTCGCACAACGAATATCACTCAGCGACATCAATCGGAGCCCACAGTAATATATGTATTCCGAAACAGGGAGGTCTTATATTTGATAACTAGTGTTAAAATGGGTCACCCATCTATCACTCGGCCGGGATAAGAACTGCTTAACCTTGAGATCGACTCAAATGCCGAACTATAATTAAGCTACGACCTCATCAGTCCTGAAGCGATACCTTATGGTGAAATTCGGCTGCCGTTATTAGTTTCGACGTAAATGCGTAACTAACATACACATTGTCACATAGTTATTTTTACGTACTAATAAATTAATTTCCGTGGTAGCCTATAAAACATTTCAACTCGTATTCACAGTGGAAAGTTATTCCGTATCAGGGCATGAGCTGTGTAAATTAAGTAATGGATCCTCAGGGTGTAATCGCGAAGGGCTCTGCTTAATTAATTAAGGAACCATTTATATTCGACTAATTTTAATGTGATGAGTTGAAAATCTGTTTCGAATTCAACTTAACAAAATGATCCTTAGATATCAGTTAATGCTTGCTAGTTCTTGCATCTGATTACATCACAATTATTTAGAGCCTTAATAGCTCAACGGTATAGGGTATGGACTGAATTCCGCAAGGTACCCGGTTCAAACCTCACCGCCGTTGGGGTATTGTCGCACACACTCCTAATACAAGCTTTTAATTTAAGCTTAGTAGGAGGGGGAAAGGGAATATAAGACATATCTAAAAAGTATTCCTAATATTCTTTATAAAAAAAAAACCACGTGAAATTTTGGAAATGAAAACCATATGGCTTTACGTTGTTTGGTAGTTGTTTTAATCAAAAGAAAGCCGCCAAAAAAGTAACTAAAAAGCCAAAAACAATTAGTACTTATATACGATTTTAGTAGACACCTACTGATGTGTTGAAGCTGGTACCAAGCCAGATAGGTACCTCGCTAAACTGATGGAATAGACCACGTGCGTATTGAATATTCTATCGTACATTGGGAAGCCGTTAGAAGTAATTTATGGATGACCCATAAGGAACTATAGCAAACTTAGCTTGTAGATGAAATATTTATTCACCAGACTGTAGTATAATAATTTGAATATGGCATTGTGGTATAATGAAGAAATAAGATAAAATATAATAAAAATCATTTGAATGTATAAAAATTTAAATATTTCATAAAAGAACCACTTCATGTTAAGGTAAGTCTGCCGACTAACAATATATCTTGCCTTATACCGTTATTACTTACCTTTTACCAGCAAGTAAAATATCCAAACTAGGCCGATACTGTACCTTTACGGTCCTCGTACTTATGTAATAATATGAAATATATCTGGGCTTATGTCGGTCGCTATTACTTACCTTTTACCTTAAGCCGCATTAATACAAGTAAAATGTACAAAGTTGGTGGACCCCATTCTTTTACGATCCCCATACTTATGCAATAACATGAAATATACCTTGCCTTATGTCGGTGGCTATTACTTACCTTTTACCTTAAGCCGTATTAATACAAGTAAAATGCACAAAGTTGGTTGACCCCCCCATACTTTTACGGTCCACATACTTATGCAATAACACGAAATATACCTTGGCTTATGTCGGTGGCAATTACTTACCTTTTACCTTAAGCCGTATTAATACAAGTAAATTGTACAAAGTTGGTGGACCCCATACTTTGACCGTTCCCATACCTATGCAATAACAAGAAATATAACTGGACTTATGTTTGTCGTTATCTTACCTTTTACCTTAAGCCGTATTAGCACAAGTTCAATTTCCAAAGTAGGTCAACCCCACACTTTTACGGTCCCCATACTTATGCCACCGTAAACGACCCAGTAAAGTTGTATAGCTACAAACGTTAATTACACTTTTAATGGTTTAGAAACAATTAGTAGTTATAGACATGTATATTGTAGCAAATAAAGAAGTCATTAAAATCATTAAGGCTGATCATTAGGTCTGACCCGAAACGCGACAACAATATCATCCTTTGACGTAACAGTATTGACGCCACTTTACGCTGATCTCATGTGAGAAAGAGGTACTGGTACCCGGACGCGCCTCATTTTTATCTGCGATTATAAATTGAGATGTATGCTTTCCTATCTTTCAAGTTGCATCCAAATGTACGCGGTGTGTAAATTTGTTTAGAAACGGTTTAGTAGTTTGGGAGTCCATCGCGGACAAACAATGTGACGCGTAATTTATATATCTTACTAGCGAACTCGGCAGACAATGTCTTGCCCAAACGTTGGGCTACTTACTATTTACTTCTGTTATTCTAAATCGTCCCATTCCCGTCTCCGTCCCCATTCCCGTTCCCGTTCTTGTGTTTTTAAAAAGAACGAATGACTACGAATCGTTTCTGCTTTGTGCAGCGGTAATAAAGTGCAAATTGACTCTTTGACGGTAGAAACACATCTACATTGCTTAGACTACAGAGAGTGCATCTAATTTAATATGAACTTTATAGAATAGCAATAAAGTTCAAATTGACTCTACATTTTAGTAAGAAAACGTTAGTATGGGGCAAGGAAAAGAGCTACTATTTGTGTTTACCCGGCAATTATTCGAATTTTTCTCACCGTTAAAACCATCCTTGGACTTCGACGAACATTAAAAAAAAAAGAATTGACTAAGTTGGTACACGCGTTGTTGAGTTGTGCGATTACCAACACATTTTATATATATAGATATATAAAATTCTCGTGACACAATTTTAATTACCATACTCCTCGGAAACGGCTAGACCGATTTTGACGAAATTTTATACGCATATTCAGTAGGTCTGAGAATCGGCTACTATCTATTTTTCATACTCCTATGTGATAAGAGAGGCCCACGCGGACGAAGTCGCGGGGTACAGATAGTCTTGTATATAAAATTCTCGTGTCACAATGTTAATAACCAAACTCCTCCGAAACGGCTTGACCGATTTTTATGAAACTATATATGCATATTCGGAGAATCTGCTACTATCTATTTTTCATACCCCTAAATGATAAGGGTGGCTTATGGGGACGAAGTCGTGGGGTACGGCTAGTTTTAAGATAAGATTAATTAGAGGTAGCGCCATGCTTGTAGCCGAATTGGGCCGGCGCGTCTGGGTACCAGTACCTCTTTCTCACATGAGCGGGAACTCTCACAAACCGTATGAAGCGTGTTGATAATACTATCACTTGACGTCACAGCAATTCCGTCGCTTCATGCAAAATAACTATATACTAAAAACGATATGTAACGCTGATGTTAGTACAGTGACATATTCAAAAAAGTGATATGGTCCTTCGAGACGGATATTAAATAATTTTTATTTTTTAAGTGAAAACTTCACTAGGCACTTTATGGATTGTTGGGATGGTAAAAAACATTAAACTCACGACACTATTACTATACCGACACCTTTCGCTCTTTGATCGTAGAGCGCCTACGTGCTTACCGAAGGCATACAGCCTCTGTATATTAAAGTTTTCACATGTGTCGGCACTCTTGAAATGATGTATCTTTTTATATACATAATAGACCAGCACTTGACGACAATCACATCTAATTAAAGATGTCAATCTAGTCTAAGATTTGTGCTGTATTGTCTTTTCATATTCATTGACTCTTGTTATATCAACTGTAAAAAATATTAAATACACTAAGGGAAAATCTATTTTATACACATACCTATTGGCACAATAAAAAACCCTAAGAAACAATTTACAGTTATACCATTGTACGCACACACTAATTATGAAACTTAATATCTTATTAGGCATTTATTAAAAGTCACTGTTTACCTTAAGTTTGACGTAAATCATTAATTTGTGTAAGTAAGTTATCAAACCGTGGAATTTTTCCTTATGTTGTTAATTTTAAACAAATTATGTCTAAATCTCATAGCTTATTCAGGATATTATAAATCTTTCTTTTTCCTAGCGTTATCCCTGTTTAATACCAGGTTCCGCTTAGATTGTAGAGTATGTGGCTGTGGGACAAGTTATAGAGATAACCGATTGCCATCTGACGTCATCCTCGGAACCCCCACGATTTCTACAACCTTACGACTACTATCACAAAGTGATATTAATCGGGTCCCACTGTTTTATGTGCCTTCCGAAACACGAAGGAGGTCGGATATCAATTTTTTTTTTAATGTTACAAGGGGGCAGACGAGCAGGCAGCAGGCACCGAAGTGCTTACCGACGCCCATGGACATCAAATAATTCACAGAAAACTACACTTTCAAAAAAATAAGTCAATTTTTCTTAAATGTATTTAATATTTACACGTAACAAAGCTTGTGACACTTCCCTGTCCGTTGTTACACGACTTCACTTTTCAGTGATACTCCCCTGAGTAGGATGCCCTTTAACGTGTGACGTAACTTGCTAGCTTAAAAATAGTGATTTCTTAAGAAGTGTCCTAATTGATGTTTGATAATCGCGTTCTATTAGGACGATGTAAATTCAGAATCTTCCCTTGTTAATGGCGGGTCAGAAGAGAAATACGTCAATGTCTGGCCACGAGAAGAATATGAATTACCATCAAGTAAGTAGTTCAATCACGTAGCTTATAAATAAGCCACGCCCCCGCAGCACATGGCTCGCCCGCGGTCAGCTGTTAAATGCCGGCCTGAAATACATTCACAACAGACTTCCTCACGCGCACGCCACGAGCTAGTTATCGCACCCGACCCTCTTTATATTTTTACTAGCTGTACCCCGCGACTTCGTCCGCCTGGATCACTTTTATCACTTAGATGTTCAAAAAATTGGTTTTGGATAAGGATCAATATCACGTTTATAAAAACACCTTCGCAAATAGTGCATTATTTTAGAACAAATTTGGTAAGCATAAAAAAAGTTATAGGGAGGCAACCTTAAGAGATAGACATATACTGTCGCGGACTTTTATTTACAACTTTTAAAGGGGAACAATTCCTTCATACATGATTTTTGCGAAACATTAGCCATCTACGCAGCGCACGCAGCGGAAGTTCTCAAAAAGGGGATAAACAGCCGATTTTGAAACATTCTTCATCGTTGCTTTGCTCCTATTAGTCTTAGCTTGACGGTATATAGACTATAGCCTTTCTCGATAAATGGACTATCTAACGCTGAAAGAATTTTTTAAATCGGACCAGTAGGTCCGGAGATTAACGCGTTCAAACAAACAAACAAACAAACAAAAATACTTTATATATTAGTATAGATTCACCTCATACAAATCCCAGGAAAAATCCTTCGTAACCTACTGCCTTTATTAGGAATACTTTTTAGGCATATCAAGAATTTTTCAGATTTCATTTATTTTCATCAATTCTACCACGTTTCAGCTGTGCGCGAGTTAATGTAATTTCGGATATCCAAATTGACCGGACTATAACATCACCTAAATGAAATGTAAACTTGCACGCACAATTGGCACAATATATAAAATGACTGAAAAAAATGAGGTAAAACAAATCTTATGGGTGTTAGAATCAAAAATATTTGACTTCATTTTATGATTGTGTAAAAAATATGCTTAAAACTTAATAAAACTGCTATAGAACGCTATAACCATAGACAAAAAATACATACAGGATATAAATAAATAACGTTACAAACATTCAAAAGTTATTTATAAGTAACGTTACACATATTCCGATCGGAATCATGATGATTATATCTATTCAATAGAAAATTAGGACTAAAAATTAAATAAATTGTCTATGCGTCTGTTTATTTTTTCAGCAAGCGCCGAATTAGGTATGTTTTTATAATTTATATTCAGTCGACAGCATAAAAGCGCGATACTTAGCCAAAACAAAAACAAAAAAAAAAAATTTCGAATAAACCCAAAACAGCTTTCTCTCAGCCTGCTTAATTGAAATTCTTTTATTTAATTTTAAATTGGTATACACAAGTTTCAGCCAAACTCTATATTTAATATCATGTATATATCCTATAATGTCACACAATTTTAAGAATTTAAATCTCCCCACGTCCTTGTCACATTTTCCCAGTTTGTGTGACGTGACCTTATCAAGAAAACAGCAGTTTCTTGTAATTAGTCTGTGAATAAAACCAAAAAAAATTAAAATTTGTCTTGTGACGTCACAAAGCTTTTGACCCCCCCCTTGCCTATTGTCACACAATGTCACATTTGGTGTTACCATCCCCCCCTTTAGCGTGTGACAAAATTCATGGATGACATCTAATAACTATACTGCTGCGTTTTATATACATACGGTTTAAGTAGACATGGATACAAGTGGAATTCGGCCTGCCTATCGGTTTGGCTGTTTGTTTCCTACGGGTTAACTACGAAACGGCTAGACCGGTTTTGATGGAACTTTCGCAGACACATAGTTAATATTAAATTATCTTTTAATTGAAACAAATGAATTATAACTTCCTACAAAAAATTAAGACAACTTGAAAGTGAACAAAATCCAATGCGAATACAGACTTAGTCGATTCAAACAATCACCATTAAATATATAAATAAAAACGAAAGGTCACCTATCACGAAATCTCGAAAACCGCGGGACGCACAAGGGAATCGAACCCACGGCCCTCGGAGCGGAAGGCAAGGTCACTTTCAACCGCGCCAACGGCTCAGTCAAAAGCTAGTGTGGCGCAAACTTTTCTGACATCACAATTGGAATGCTAGGTAGAATTTGTATCTTCCACGAAATGTAAAATGCAACTTCCACATCATTACAAACCCATCAAAATGATAAAATTATTTTTATTGTACACAGAAGTTGGAATTAAAATAATCAGTTATCAATTATCGCGGGGTCAATGCGACTGCGTCATGCCAGAGGTCGAACTTTTAAGATTAATTATTTTTTTCTAATCATAAGGGGTTTTTTTATCGAGTAATAATGTAGCGATAACGAAATTTTAATTAAAATAAAAACGAATGAACTTTGCGATACAGGGTCAGCGATCAGTTCCGTAACCGTAACATAACTATCTAAAATAATAAACGTGAAAGTAGCTTTGTCCGTTTTCACGCCTCAACGGCTTAATCGATTTTGATGAATTTTGGTATAGAGATAGATTGGACCTTGGAGACTTAGGCTACTTTCAGTTCCGAAAATGAAACTGAACTCAACGCGGGCGAAGTAACGGGTTACAGCTAGTTTGAAATACCTCTGAGAACTACAATAGTAGAACTTTCATGACAAAATTTAAAAAAAACCCCAAAAAGTACAGAAATCAACAGAAAGATGAATATTACAAAAGGAAGATAAATATTATAGCTTTGATTAACCACGCGAAGAAGTATGAAAGCAACTAATTTTAAATATTAAATTTTAAGTAAAAACCATTTTTTACGTGTACTTTGTATACTTAATACAAAGTACACGTTAAGATGTGGTTATATTATCTTCTAACGGAGTTCCTATGACCTCCTTCGAACTCTATCATCATATCAGTTCCATGTCATCACAATATTGCATTGTTAATCGATAAACATGTATGTGCAAAATTTTAGCTCAATCGGTTTAAAACATCTGCTCCAAAATTGACTTTCAAGATTCCACCGGAACAAATATATGTTGCAAGTTAAATGAAAGCTATTTAAAATGGACTGTACAAATATTTGTCACTCTACTCCCCGTAATCCCCTTGACCAATTTCGATGAAATTTTGAGTATATGTTCTATAGGGTTCGGGGAGGGTTTAAAAAGATAATTATATCTGGTAGGTGGCATTGCTGTCGAGATATAACCCAAATTTGATAATCTTCTCGCTATAACTCAAAAATTTAGGCACCTAGTTCACTCCTGTCTGTTTTGTTTTAATCACGTTATTTCCGTGGAGGTTTAAGAAAAAATAATGAAGAGAAAACTCAGGAGGGAATTTTAAAAAAAATATTTAAGATGCAAAGTATGTATATAGTCGCAACTTCGTTAATTTCCAATAGATGGAGTCAGTTCTGTACCTTTCATGTGACCATACATCGGGCAAGACAACGTCTGCCGCGTCCGCTTTTTCTGTATATAAAAATATATATTCGTCCGGTGTGTGTTACAGGCTACAAAGTTATGTAAATTACACAGCAGTATAGATAAGAAAATAATAACATGGTGTAGTCCCAACGCTAAAAAAAAATAATTATTAAAACCTTTTTTTTTGAAAAGAATAGGACTTCACAGTTGGATTCGTGCAAGGCGTAAAAATAAAAACGCTGTTTTGAGTTTATTTTTTCCAGTTCATAATAATTTTTCAACGCTCGATACCTTTTTAAGTGATTGCTGTCCACGAGAGAAAAAAAAAATATCTTATTGTCTGTAACATTTTATTTCGCCGCAAGTCGTAAATATTTCGCTTACAAATCTAGTTTTACATAAATTAAATAACTACAGTAGTAAAAAGCCATACATAATGGCATTATTGTGGTGCTGAGAAAAAAATATTTTTTGCACTTTTTTTTTCATAATTTTTTATCACAATAGCACACGATCCAGCAAACGCTCCAATTTAGAAAAAATACAATCGATTAATATCTCATATCTCTCTCTCTCTCAATCCAAAAATATTTACAACGTCTTAGGTCTATTTGTTTATTTTTTTTTCATTCTTGATGAAAAAATCCAGATTTCGTCAAGATGTAGAAACTTAAGAACACATTCGACTAATTACGATTAATAAGAGAAACCTTGTCTAGTAACTTACGTGATTTAAAAAATAAAATAATATATATTTTTTTACTGTCCATTGCTGCTAAGGAATTAAATAAAAACTTACTTAACACGCCTTGAGATCGATCACTCACTTTCATTTTTTTTTTAAGTTTTTTTTTCACAGTTTTTATCACATATTTTTTTTTTTAAATACTGTTACCTCTTAGGTTGTATGTTAAGGATATGTATGTCACTTTGCCAGAGGTGTCGTGCGACGAGCAGTGCAGTGTTGCCACACTAGTGGAGTTGGTTTATATTGTGTTTACTGACAAACTGACTGCATTCAGGATGTGAACTTTTTTCCTTTGCATGGCGATACCTGGTAAACGTCACATATTTTTAAATATTGCAATTAGTAAAGAAACAAGCTATAAAATTTTGTTGATCACTAAATTTCGACACTCAAAAGTCGACAAATTTTGAAAATCTATTGTTTATGATTATTTCCCAAACCATACAACCTCGGGACCTTAAAAAAATTGTCTTCTAGTGGTGCGGATTACTTTGCTACTAACGCCATTTGTATTCTGCCTGTTCCATTTTTAAATCCCTTCGCGGTATACGCAATGATAAAAGATTTATGGAAATCTTATAAATATCAAATATAGCGCCCATATTATTTGCGCTGTAGCATGATGCGTATAACAGATTCAGTAACGTTTCGTTTCACTCTTGAAAGTCGCCGCGATTTACAAATTATGATTTAGTATTTCAGCTGTACCACATTCGTAACATAATAAATCATTAATTACTGAAGTAATTTAATTTTAATCCAACCTGAATATTCTATTGTACAAATAAAATCTAATAGAAAGAAAAATAACTGTTATGCGTATAAAGTAAGGCCATAGACGTATTTATTTATGGGATGTACTGCTACGATGAATAGTCGATGTTTTTTTTTTTATAATAAAATATCGTATATTGACCGTAGTTCAATTATTATACTAAAAAGTCGATACTTAAAATATTTTAAGATAATTTACAAAATGCAGAATTAGTCCCATCTTCGGAATACTTCCAATAGATGGCGTTAGTACTGGACCTATCGTCTGATCGTAATCGGACAAGACAACGTCTGCCGTGTCTGCTAGTTTGCATACAAACGGCAATTATCGTTTTTAGATAATAAAACATAGAAATATCTAGAACATGTTACCTTGGTGTGTCACGCGATGGAGCTGACGTTGTAGTGAGGTCGGGTGCCCTCTGGTTGGTACAGAGTTATCGACGCTATGTAGTTGTTGGACATCACCTTAAACAGTCATATATTTTTTACTGCATTGTAATACCCCCCTATAACACAGTAGTTTATTCCACATTATAGGAAAACGCGTTGCTGGATTATTCTCGTACAACGCGCTTGTACGGTCCCGAATGCACATAATATAATATCATATATAAATAAATAATAAATAAATATATACAGGACTATATGACACACGTACGTCTGTTCCTAAGGTAGACAACTAAATGCCTGTGTTATAGGTAACAGCCGCCTGATATACACAAATATTTTTTTTTGTAAATATATACATACATACATATGGATAATACACCCAAACTCGAGGCGGGAATCGAACCCACGACCCCGGAGCAGAAGGCAGGATCACTGCCACTGCGCCAACGGGCCAGTCAAAAACGCAAGGGACAAGAAATGAAAAAAATAGGCCTATTTAACTGATATTTCAAACTCACGGACAGACACTATAATTTTTTTTTTATGTACCCGGACGCGCCGGCCCAATTCGGCTACAAGCATGGCGCTACCTCTAATTAAAATTTTATTTATACATATCTAAATCATTTTAAATGAGTTTTGACAGGGTTTTTCAAGCGACGCTGGCGTATGTCAACTAGTATATAAAATGATTTATAGAGTGCCCCCAACACAATTTAACGGAGCGTGAACTCTGAGGTCCAAGGTTCAAATGGCCAAAATTTTTTGCTACTTTAAAAAATCACATTGTTCTTTCGGCAATTATAAATTTCTCCCCCCTCTTAATAAAGTTGACGTCCTGACACAAAGACCTCCTTTTCCCTGCCCTTCCCTCTCACCCCCTCACGCCCTCCTTCCAAATCATTGTGACGTCTTTTACGGCGTAATAATGTCACTTCCCACTCTGAAAGTTAATCTTTTTTAATTAAAGGATTTTTTTATGTATAAAGGAATTCCAAACGCTTGATGAGCCGTAAGGAAAAAAATTTTAATTGTTTGTTTTGATTGCGCTGAAATACAAAATTGACTGATTGGCATGATAGCTCAATGGTTAGAAGGGCGAAATGTAACCGGAAGGCTCCTGTCTTGACGCAAGTTTGATTTTGGACTTTATGAGATTCTTTAAATACCAAAAAAATAACTTATGTTATTTTGCACTCTCTTTAAAACACAAAATAGTGTTCTTTATCCATTTGTAATTTAGTAATAAATAAATTCACCTGCAAAACCTGCGAAAATGATTTCCCGAATAACTGACGAATTGTGTAGAATTTTGTATAAACGTAGAGATGAATGTAGAGTTCGGGTCAGGAGGTTGTAACCTAATCGCTAGGTTAAGTAGTTCCTGCTGCTAACGCTAGGAAGAAGAAAAAGAATGTAGAGTTCCGGTCGATGAAAGTCGGTTAACAATAATTTTTTTTTATCATCCGTACACGTAAGTTTTTGTTGAAGTCAATTTGGTTTGATTAACATTCTATTAAGCTCAAGTTGTGCGTATTTTTACTCTAGTTCATATTTAATTTATTAATCCTTACTTCATAATGATAGTTTGAGGTAAATTAAAGTATTAATTTATTTGGAAAGAACGATATAGGAGTTTAACTTAGAAATAATAACAAAAGGTAATAAAAAAATAAATTAAAATGTAAATTAAAAAAACTTTAATTACCAAGGAAGATAAAGAGGAAATGTTTAAGAAGCGACACATAGCAGGTAATTCATAAAACTTGTCTGTATTTAAAGCTATTTACGTATCAGTGGTGTTTTTATCATAAATCGTAAATAATTATTGAATGGAGGTCTATATATGTGGTGGTTTCGCTATTTATTTCCATACCGACATAAGGTTCAGAGGATAATTCTGTGTCAGGTAAAATGCAATTAATTTATTTCCCGAACTTTTAATTGATATTTTTTACCACCTTTTCAAAGTCAAATTATACAAGATAAAATTTTCGTATATACAGGTTCACTACCATGATGTGGATATTAATAAGTGTTATGTCATTCCTGGCTACAAGAGGTAGTACAACAGAGCTGGTTTTTAGTCCTTTGTCAGTGAGCGAAGCGTTTAAATTCTACGCGATCGTACCCCAAGTTATACCTGAAGCACCACAAAGAAAACTCAATGTAAGGAAACTAATACTTGCTAAATGATTTCTTATTTATATTAAAATAATGAGACTCAAAATTTTGTGGGGTAATTATGCAGCTTGGTTACTTTTCCCGAAAATGCGGGAAATATTTTTTTTTCGAAGTTGTTGTTTGCACTGTACTGGGTTATATTCAGTACGAAGAGGCTGACATTCTGATGAAAACATAACGTTGCCACTATCGCCCTGGCCGATCCGCGGTTATTATTATTTTTTAACACAATCATGTATGTATATGTGTGTGTATAACGTTAACATTAACGTCGAAAAAAAACCTGTCCTTAGCAGAGTGTACTAACTAAAAACTAAGTCCTTGCCAAATTTCATCCTTGTATGTCCCACGGTTTTCGAAAGTTCGTGATATGAGACCGTTCGCTGATATATGTATATAAATTTTCCAACGCTAAAGTTTCTTCCACCTCTTCAGAGGAGAAGATTATCTTCCCTGAAAGATGCTAAAAAATTTACACAAAATATACAGGTATATAGTGTTAATATGTATTAAATATATTATCATTAATTTGATAATATATTTAGTTAATTTAAATTGAAAAGGTAGTATTCGTAACAAAATAATTATCTGTATAAATAAAATTGAATCGCCGAATTTTATGTATTACTTCCCAACGACTGCACCGATTTTGATAATTCTCTTGTGTTGAGTTTTTTACAAGGTTTTTATTATTAAAACATTTTGTCTGTCTGTCTGTATGTTGCGGGTGATTTCCGGAACGGTTGAATCAACTTTGTTTGTATATCGCATACGTTTTACAAGGAGTAATATAGGTTGTCCGCGTGAATTCAGTGATTTTCTTAGTAAAGAAAATCACTGAATTCACGCGAACGATTCAGTCGCTTTATATACAGCTAAATAAAATAGTCTACATGTCTAATTCTAAATATAAAAAAAAAAAAACAGATTTAAAACTAATACTGTAAGCTCCCTATAAAACGGTAGGTTTATTCCACAATAGAGGTACACACTTTGTAAGATTATTCCCGTACAACGCGCTTGAACGGCCCCGAATGCACAGAATATATTATATAATTATATAATAATATTAATGCGGTATAAGAGCACCGCGTTATAGAGAGGATTACAATACTCATTTAAAGTTTATCTTATGTTTTCATTTCAGTCCAATGCTCAAATCCCATATGAGGAAGATTCCTTCGATGGTGAAGATATATTCGATTTAGAAGGCATGGACTCTCACGCCTTTATGGGGTCAGATATAGACGATTACGACTCGGACCGTAAGTTTTTCCATAAATACAATTATTAATTAAATATCCTTCACTGTCTATGAGTAATCTTGACTCGTACGTTGTTGGAGTTGGCTGTGACTTTGCCTTCCGCTCGGTGGGTTGTGGGTTCGATTCCCGCCTCGGGTCTGTGCGTATTACCTATATGCATGTGTTTATATATTTCTATAAAAATATTTGTGTATAACAGGCGTCTGTTACCTATAACACAGGCATTATGAACAGGCATTTGACCCCTAGAAACAAAGAATCGCGAAAATTGCGACGAAGCGTTCTACAAAACGGCCTTTATTTTAGCCCCCACTAAGCAACATTAGCGCAGTGAGGTCAGTCTTTGAACTAGGTCCACATACATTATAGTCCGTCTTTTCACCGTTGAGCCATCGAGGGTCCAAAGCTGTAGGTAACAGAATTAGCGGTGTGAGGATTACGAAACGAATTGGCTAAAAGCAGAACGAGGGCGGGCTGTGTCCTCAATATTATAACAAAAGATGATGCATGCGTTGATAATTATTGTTGTGAAATGCTTTTTGGCGGTATGGAATTATTTTTAAGAAGCATCCGCATCGTAGTTATTTTATCTGGAGCCAAATTTCTTCTACAACTGGAGTGACATTAAATCATGTGGTCCTGTCTCTGTTGATAATTTAAACGACATTTTTAAAACATGCTTATTTTTATAGTCGAAGACCATATGAAATATAAAACTGCTTTAAGTTGATTCGCTCCGACTTTGCACTTTGCTGTTATAGGTAATATAACAACAGCTTTTTAGACTCACGTGTACATATATCGGGATCGTTTCGAACCCATCCGGGGTCCTTTCAGTTCCCTTCGCGGCACCGCTTCGTAGCGAGGTCATGAGGAAAAACTCCCGCACTAAGGGTTCCGTACCATCACGTACCAGGTCATTTTAAGATTAATACTTTTCACAAGAATTCTTCTATTGTGTCAATTTTTTTTGTAATGTGACTACATATTTACCGTTTTCGGAATTTTCCTCTTTTCGGAATTGTTACTTTTTTAGTTTGGGGGTACGGAACCCTAAGAACACAAAAGAATTATAAGGACTGTAGACATAAGTGAAAAGTAAGTCGTCATCAATATATCGATCATATTATTATTTTTTTTAATGAAATGTACTTTTAATAATTTTTGTCTTTTGTGTGCAATAAAGTATTTATCTATCTATCTATCTATCAAATTAACACCCCATCCTTATAAACGCTATTCTCTAAAAAATCATATCTTATAGAACGTAATCAGACAATGTATGAAATATGGTTTAAGTATCCTTTCTCTCCTCCCATCTACCTTTATATCCTTTTTCTCCATCCCTTTTCCCTACTCCTGTCTTTCTAATTAGCAGGTACCAGAGGGGTACCACCCGGGTACCACTTTCTTACTTAAGATCGACGTGAAGTGGCGACAATGCTGTCACGTCAAGTGATGGTATTATTGTCGCGTTGCGTTCGGTTTGTAAGACTTCCCGATGGCCTAAAGTCGTCATTAAGGCCGGCAACGCATCTGCTTGCCTCCTGGCCGTGTAGATGTCCATTGGCTTCAGTAGACACTTAGCTGTCTGCTGCCTGCTCGTTTGCCCCTTGTAACATAAAAAAAAACTTCTGGAAAGGTGTAATTACACCCCTGTTAAAAGCTCTTAAAAGATTTGATTAAAAAAAAAAATCATAAGAGACCATTTTATAGAGCGTCAAATTCTCTTTAAGAATTTCATATGATTTAAGCAATTCATTCCGCAGTTTTGGAATAACAAAGTTCCAAATTTAAAAAAAAACATCATATAATTTATATGGGAAATAGAAATTCGAGATGAGCCACCTCTAAATATTAATATTGAGGCGTCTATTTTTACAAATATCGCAGTACACCTTTACGGATGGTTTTATAGACTAGTAAAAAAAAACAAAATAAAATTCTTTACTAATAAGCTCTTTACTACTAGTCTCGTAAAAGGTCCACAACCGCTAGTCCGTTTTAAATTTTGTTTGTATTGTTTCGAGGAAAAGTCGAAAGATTATTTTAAAAAAAAATGCCTTATACCTTATTATACAGTATTCAGTTTAAAAAATAGTAAAAAAAAATATACATTTCAAGAAAAAGCCGTTGAATAATTTCACCACTGCGGAGTCTAGAATCATGTACTTAACCCATGGGATGCGTAAATATGTAATATGGATTCTTAATGTGGATTCATAAAACTTAGGTTTATTAACTATTATTGATTAATTTACATTATATACATGTGTCATGTATAAAATATTTTCTTAACATGGTTGTGTAGCAACAGATAGTGTTTTAATTGTTGCCTGGTTTTCCTCGTGTTAATAAATTCATTACTGTTGGATTAAAGCAAAGCAGTTTAGTTTCTCATGCATGTCATGGATTTCCGCAAAGTAACGCCTGATTCTATCAATTATTTAATAAAGGTTTTAAATTTATTTAAGGACACATTATTGTAAAAGCGAACACCAATACACATAAATGTGGGAGTTGATATAACGAAGCCCAGTCCTATGCATTATGAGGTGATTTTTATTTCTAAGACTTCTAGCAACAACATCACGTACCTACTCTTTGAAAATTATGTCTATTCATTGTAAGTAAGCGAGCTAAGTCAGCGAGAGAAGGGTCAATGTACGGCTATGCAGTTTAAAAAGAGACGTTTATTGAAATCCAATCTACGTTCTAGCTTTTGTTTTGAAATGTCTGCATTTTTTTTCGTTAATTTGACCCGATGTTTGCACATTTTATTTACGTGCTACGTGTTATGATAAATAAGACATTTGGAGTTAATTTACAGCATTATATATAAAAGCGGAAGATCACGTAACATTCACCGCTAAAAGGTCCCCCTTCGTCGTGTCTCCTCGATTTCAGAATACTTCCGATTTTTTTTTTCATTTTGTAACAGAACACACTGTACACGTCATTATATTGAACACTATAAACCACAGAGGTTTGTCTAATATGCAAAAATTATTTCGATTACATTTGACAAAGAATATAAAACAGTTATTATATGAAATATCTATCAATTCTCATTCGCGCGAGAGCTTTTTTAGCGTGCGTTAAAAAAACGTTCAAATATAACATGGATTCCCCAGTTTACGTTCACACGGCAGCGCTTTTTCATGGAGCAGTGTTCCATTTCCAACGCTATGCGTATACGTTAATGTATATATTCGTTTCGACGACGCTGGAAAAACGCCAACGCCGAGATTTAACGCATCGTTTTTTTAACTCTTGTCCGAATGAGGGCTTATAATTTGATACAGAGAGGTAAATTCAATTCCGCGGTCACTTGGAAGAGAAGGCTAAATTAGCCTCTAAGAAGCTTGGTGTCCTCAACTGAGCGAAGCAGTATTTCGAGCTCCGGCTCGAACTTGCGACTTATAAAGTTGCAAGAGATGGCGAAGAGGTAAAAGAATAGTTTTACGAACAAAAGCGTGTTGAAACATGTTGCGACATGAATCACATACTATAAGATTAAGAGTTATATAATGGTGGGAACTTTATATAATGGTTTTGGGTTGACAATATTCGATAATTAGAAGTATGAATACTTTTTCTCGATAGTTGAAAATTCGTTATAAAAAGGCTGTTCGCAAAAAATGTTCGCATTGTAAAGGTATATTTTATATTGACTCTTATGGACAATAAAAAGGGGATTACGAAGAATTCGTTAAATCGAAGAAGTCGTTATATTGAGGTACGTTATATTAAGGTTGCACTGTAATTGGTATGAGACTGTGCATAACGCCTTATAATAATTACTGAGTAAATGTTAATAAAATTGTTATTGCCTTTTATATTTGAATGGCAATTCTTGTTTTTATACATTTGCTTCATTAAAAAAATATATTTGATGACCATGGAGTCCAATTAGGTTATACTCGCATATCTATACTAATATATAAGAGTTTGTTTGTTTGCTTGACCGCACTTATCTCAAGAATTACTTATCCGATTTGAAATATTATTTTAGTGTTGGATAGCCCATTTATTGTGGAAGGCTATAGACAATATATCATGACGCTAAAATCGAATCTAATTTTTACCTAATTTTACGCGGACAAAGTTGCGGGCACAGCTAGTTAAATATGATTCTAGGTATGTGATTTCCATTCTCGATTGTTCATATACATGAAATTCTACTAGATTTCATGTACATAAACAGTCAAGACAACCTTTGTTAACTTTATTCAATTCAAGGAATAGTTTTAATGAAAAAAATAAGGGTCACCCTATTGCGCAAACACTAGCAAGCGTTGCAAATTTAGTTGGAGGGGTGTGCAGTTTAAAACTGAACGAATTCTACTGACATAAAATGTATGTTCATCAACGCCCTATAGATATAAAATAGTAAACATTGCTAAAGTAGTGATTGCTTCTAAAATTCTTAACTACATAATTATTTGGACGGAATTATATTAGATTTAGAGCCTCAATAGCTCAACGGTATAAGGTATGGACTGAAATCCGCAATTATGGCTTGATATTGGCGTACTTGAATTTTATTTGATTTCACACCCCATAAATTTTTATACCTTCCAGGCTTAAATGTTAAAAATAATTCCTATAGAGTAAATTTAATAAACATGTACAATCTGGATAGGCAACTAGCCACTAAAATAAATCTTAGACACATTTTAAATATTAGACACATAAATCAAGTGGAATTAATAAAATATATTAGTTTAATATAAATCAATTAAACAACAGACATAAATCACGTTATACCGAAAAATCAATCAGCAAAAAGCAATCAGAGCGCATGACGTCATATCTTCCCAAAAAAAAAACCGCAAAATTTGCAAGGTCAAAGTTTGTTTTTCGCTGAAATATTTATGTCATAGGTTTAGTTGATTTCAACTTGCAACTGCAAGGTTTAATATTCCCTAGTGTCTGAAAAATAGTCAATTAGCCTATTCTTAAGTAATTCCACCTCGTTACAGGCAAGTGTTCTGCTCTATGGACGACTGGTACGGTATGACGATGGCGGACATCCGCGCCATCGAGGACCGCACCAAAGAGGAACTAGAGAAGCTCCGTCGCGAGGGAGAAGTGCGCGGGATGCGCGCCGACAACGAGTGAACGGTGAACATACGATGAGCGGCGGCGAGCGAGCGGTGAGCGCGGGACATACACAAACAGACCAGAACCCATACACACATATACACACACAGCTAGTGATAGTATACGCTATGGATTGTCAGTTCGAAAGAGTAACACACAATACAGACAGACCATAACACAATAAACACACATTAGACACACACACACACACGCAGCTAGTGACAGTGTGCACTGTGGATTGGTAGTTCTAAAGAGCGTTAGCAGCTAATAACTTAAATTATTTTCGTATCTCGTTCGATCGATCGTTAAATATTTAAATTTTTTTTGTCTTAATATATTGCATTGTAAAATGTCA
Source organism: Charaxes varanes (assembly GCA_024363005.1). NCBI lineage: Eukaryota > Metazoa > Arthropoda > Insecta > Lepidoptera > Nymphalidae > Charaxes > Charaxes varanes. The sequence continues at coordinate 5,526,250 of JANCMC010004801.1, forward strand.
TAGCGCTGAGACACAATGCATATTATGCGAACTCGTTGACTGCATTGAGGATACGCTATAGTTGTTTCACGTACTGACAATCTATAAGTATGCTAAATCTGGACCTGTTAGATAAGTTACGCTTGCGCTGGAGAATGGCTTACTGCAGCAGCTAATACCAACATGTTTACTTATGAGATCGCTCCCGTGTTTATCTTGATGGAGAATGTTGTCCTTGGGAAGATGAGGGAGATGATTGGCTGGAAATGCGGCGATTCGATTCTTGCCCCAGGTAAAAACTATATCTTTAGATAGTGAACAGATGACATTCATTTAATATTTTTTAATAATATAAATAAGAAGGTATCAGAAGTACCCAGTATGGAAACGAATCTTGGTCTAGTAAGACCCATATCGTCTGGCAAAAACATACGTTGACCCCTCTTGAAGACCCGCTAGGCATCGTTTCTCAAAAATTTTTCCAAGGCGCGGTTTTTTTTTTACATTATCTGCGTGACATTGAAGTCGGATGGGATTATTGTCCTTAATTATTGATCAAGATATGTGGATAAAAAAAAATTATCAAAAGAATTGCAGAAGTCGTTATTTCTAGAAAATAACATTTGGAAATTGTGTTCACCTAGCCTATGTATCACCAATTTTTTTAACAATTGTAATTTTCCTTTCCAATTACAATTCTTTCAATTTTATTATTTTACTCTGTTAAAATAATAAAGACCCGAGTTGAGTAAAACTATGGATGCCTTCGGTAGACAGCGGTAAGGGCATTCAACGGGAAACGATGCCTTAGCACCTCTTCACGAGGGGTCATCGTACGTTTTTGCCGAGTGATATGGGCTCTACTATAATCATCTTAATTAATGCCCGATATAGGTGACACAATAATAGGTAGCTTACAGGCAAGGAGGCGAAGACATAACTATTTCCATTTTATTATCCCATAGTCAGCTAATTTTATTGTAGCTCTTGGCGAGCTTCAGTTATCAATAAAAAAATATGGAAAATGTTTTATATAGATACGTAAATACGAATAAGGTAATATTGTGATAATTATTTTATTTTCTTGACAGTAATTCTTATGAATATGATATATTTATGTGTGTATAGGTGGCTCGGTGTCAAATCTCTACGCGTTCCTGGCCGCTCGCCACCACAAGTTCCCGCAGTATAAGGAGAAGGGTCTCACCAGCATCCCTGGTGGGTTTATAATATAATTCTCATAATTGCTTCTTCATACAAAGTTTCTAATGCAATTTATATAATTAATAAAGACCGTTCTAATCATACACTTTAGGTCAATTTAAAAATTCAGAAAGCAGCAGCTTCCACGTCCATTTTGCGGCGAGTGTAACGAACGATTGTTAGTATACCGTGAATGTGGATGGTGGACCGTGGACGACTTGTGCCGTGAATTCGTGCGTGAATTTACGGCAGTAATGTAGAGCCGCCATATTACTTCTTCCTTTAAAAAAAAAAAAAGATTATTAGGAATACTTTTTAGGTTTGTCTAACATTCACCTTTCCCCCCCTACTACGTTTAAATTTAAAGCTTGTGTTAAGAATGGATGCGACAATACCCCCGCGGCGTCAGGGTTTGATTTCAGTCCTTCCCTCCTACAGTTGAGCTACTGAGGCTGTACTTTATCTCCAAATATTGCAATATTATTATATGCTGACAGATTTGGGTGCCATGGATACAACGAGTCTTACAAGTATTGTTAAATATTACGCTATTGTACATAAATTAAGTCTTTGTGATAATAAGATTAAAATTTGAATTGTAAACTTATATAGTCACGCGAATAAATCACTTGTCGATGAAACAGGATAATTAAAAGTTAATGCCATACCTATTTATTTAATTACATCAACGATTTATTCCATTGCATGAGAAAATTAAACAAATGAAGTGAATACTGTGCCAGTTAGAAAATATATGAAAGACTTATTAAGTATTATACACTCGGCGGCAGAAAATGTAACCCAAGCGCGTTACGTTTTTTAAATTTAAAGGTTTTTTTTGTAATCAAATTTATTTTATGTTTATTAACACTTTATATGAGAATGATTAATTAACGTAAAAACCTTCTTTCATTTTTAAAACTACCGGACGCGGCGGACGTTGTCTTGTACGATTAAATAAATATACAATTTAACTACTATTTTTATAATATATCAGATAATTGGTTATCGTAAAAATGTAATGTTTCTTAAATTTCTATTGGAGCACACCAAAAATACATCTTATTGTAACGTTTATAATAGCTAGATCGTAATTAATATTTTTTTTATTTATCACAAACATTAAATATCATAATTTCATTGAATTTTTCTCACAATGTCGATAAATCATACTTAAAAACTCAAGTCACTGTATGAGAAATCTTCTCGTATCTAAAGGGCCAGAAGTACATAATGCGTACAGTCTAGAAATGCACGCCTTCAAAAGTATTCACTTTTACATGCAGAATAGCGTGTAGACGCTAAAACGCAAGCTCGTATATTATAATAACATTTGCTTACAGTGCGCGGTTTTATTTGAGTTTAGAATAAAAAACTGCGTACATATTGCAAGCATTGCAATATTTGGTTAAAGTGTATGGACGTGCATTTTTAGACTGAAACATCTATACTAACGGTTTCCCGTTAAATAAATAATTATAAAAAGTTCAAGAGAGATTTATAAGAAACGAGAGACGTGTAGACTTCCTGTGGAAAATTGAAGATAATATAGCCTTGTGTTGACTTCATAGATAATTTTAGAGGTAAGATTTATTATTTACAACTAGATAAACACCGTGACTTTATCTATTCTTTTTTAATTAATATATTTCTTGCGTTTTCACCTTTCGAGTACATATGTACGTAGATGCTTATTTATTACGGATCGATCCAAGGGCACCATCATCTAAAAACTGTTCTTCCAAAATATAATTAATCATTTATGATGTATAACATCTACCATAACCCATTTGTATCTTTCTTTGGCACCCACATCCCAACTATTAATATCGAGCTTCATTAATGGAGTTTTCTCTTCGCTGTCACCTTAATCACAATTAAAACGTATCGAAGGCGCCAAATAAAACGGAAATTATGCCCAACTTTATTAGAGGGTCTATTGGCGTTGGGTAGGACGCAATTCGGTCCCAAAATCAAATACATCTTGACACTTGAAAAACAAGGGAGAGTTGGTGTGTTAGTACAGCGTCGGCTTCGAATTGTGCCAGTCGAGTGCTAGTCAGTGGGCACCGGCAAAACTCTGTCGCCGTTCGGCAGAATAAGTCGTTCGCACGCGAAAGCTCTCCTGGTTGACGTATTAAGTTTTCGCATTAAAAAAAAGAAGTTGAGCCCACCACTTTAGCGTCCAATGCTAAAATTACGTGAAAATACTGAATGTCGGATTTTCTCGTAAGTTTTCTATAACAAACCTGTTGCTTCATTCCACGAATAATAGTAAATTGTCAGCCACAATTACGCTGAGGTCGTCCCACACATGCCACGCTTGAATTAATAATATATGCATATACAATAGGTATATACATAGTACTAATGCCTTAATATATGGGCATTCTGTTTTAAATGAAACAAATATGAACGTAAATTTTAATAAGCATATTAAAATTTCGTTCAGATTAAAAAATATTTATTTGACGCTTCATAAAAATTATAATTGTACACACACACGTACACTTTGAAAATCAAAGCTCAATTTACATTGGTCACCAGGATTCCGGAGCTATTTAATTGGTTTGGTTTTATTCCTATAGTGTGCGTTGATTAGCAAAGCGACGGTGAATCCAGCAATTGGAAGTGTATATCTTGAGTAAGTTATTAATTATATACTTATTTAATTAAAGCATGCAATCAATTTTAATTTATACTGGCGCTGGTAAGTAACCAGATTTGTTATTTTCTACGGGAATGTAGAGCTTAATCGGCAAACTTAAGAGTTTGATTGCATACTTTAAATTATGCAAAATGTCTATATTCCGCAGAGAAGTAGTAAGCAGAAAATGAATGACATTTACTGTATTTATTTCATCGGCGGACTTCACTCCTACAAGTTCGAATAATTATTTGTAGTGAAAGAATAATCTCCCAGACACACACACACACACACGTGTGTGTGTGTGCGTGGGCGTTTGTGTGTGTGAGTGTGTCTGTATGTATGTTTGGAACAGGCCTGGACTTACGGGGTCTAAGGGCTCTCAAAATTTATATACGGTATTATATAAAATAATAATTTAACAGTTTTTACCTATGTGTTTTGTTTTACGGATATTATCAGAAACGGCGAATTCAATTTTGATGGCTATTGCGAAGGCATATAGCTAAATTTATATATATTAAATATGGTGAAACGACGATATAGTTAGCGTTGGAAGTCATTAGTACAAAATCGAACACTGTAAAAGTCACTAGCGGGCAGGACGATAGAAAAAAAAAACAACTCAATATTAATAATATTATGCAATTTATTTATGTAATGCGGTTTAAGCTCTACATATGACGCTTCGTAGAAGCAAACATCGCACACAAATATTCACACTCCAATAAGTTGGTTTATATATTATTAATATTATGCAGGTGATACGACGCTAACTTATCTCACGACGCGCCGCATCCATGCGATATACGGGGCAACGTTACACATCACTGCACACGACACACCGCATTCTAATAAGTTTAGATGAACAAGCAGACGTTAGGCACCACATCTCCACGCTCCTGTAAATCTATACCTCCCACGTAAGTTGCAGTAACCACAAATTCCCAGCTCTACATTATAGCGTTTAAATATAACTAAATTGTCATATAAAGGTCACGTTTTAATATATTATTGTAGACAAAAATGTAATCTTCGTTATTGAATAATATATTCTAATATATAATTGTATACGCAAATGTGTTATATAATGGCGATTTTATTTCGATTTACATTTTTGTTACGCTCTACTGTAAAGCTGGGAATTTGGGGCTACAACAATTTACGTGGGAGTTATCGATATATTCTTCACATTTAAATACAAATGAAAATGAAGTTATTTATTTTGAATTTATTTTCACTACATATGAATAAATTAGTAATTACTCTCTCTTAGAAAATAAATAGACAATTTGACATAATAAACAAGTAAAAATGTTAAAGATAATTGTTTCGCCGTCAATTAAACAAAAATTTGCAACTAATGAATTAGGGCTCTTTAAATATTGCAAGATTTTACTAGTGCAAGAACAAGTTAAGAATATCCTTCTGAAAGACCAAGTACCTTCTTCCGCGCCTCATGAATGAACTGCCCTGCACTTTAAAAGATAAGATAACAAGTAAAAATATTAAAAGTATGTTAAAAACATATCTTACATCTAAATTAAAATTAAATCATGCTTGCGAAATTCCTTTAAGTTAGAATTCTGTATATTAAGGAAATTGTTACATTATATATATATATATATATATATATATATATATATACATATTTTTAACAAGATTATTTGAATAATGCAGATGCCTACCTTAACATTAAGGACAAACCGCATTGGTTTTTTTAATGTTTAATTTAAAAAAAAAACAAACTTGCAATTTCTTATAAATAAAAAACAAAAAAACGGGTCTTTAGGAAATACTTTCGTGCATTTCCTAAAGACCCGTTGACTGACTGTATGCAGAATTAAATATAATATTAAATTCTGCATACAGTAAACGACAGTTGACAAAAGGACCAGATTTTGTCATAACCAACAATATTTAATATTAAGTAGGGAGATAATTTTAATAAAATAGCCAAAAGCGCGTCAAGACACGCTTATGTGGAAGGGTTCCGTATCTGATATGCGATTATCACGTTAAAATTGAATCTAATTTTCCTTGCCTAATTTTACGCGGACGATATCGAGGGCACAGCTAGTGGTATATGAAGCCCAGTCAGGTCATTTCAAATTAATATAGAAAATAAAACATATGATAATAAATTTCAAAGAAAGCAAATACTGCATTATTATGAACATTTTTGTGCATATATTGTAAGTCTAAAAATCAGTCGCACACTACTTTTTAAATCCCTAAGTGAGAGACACATATATATAGTTAGACAGTACGGGTGTGATCCCAGCGTTGAAAGAATTGAAAACAATTAATGGAAATTACCTCAGCTGCGGCTTTCAACTGCGTGTAATGGATTTTCAATTTATTCTCGCTGCCTGACTTGTTGCGCCTCTACCCTCATACAACCCTTTACAACGGCAGAACTTTTAAAAGCTTTTATCGAACTTATTTCGGTTTAATATTCAAATTGAAAAACCAATTTATCACCTACCTTTGCATCGACTTTATAGGTAGCTAGTAAAAAAAAAATAATTTTACGTATAGCGTCAAATTCATTTTTAACAAGGCCGTGTGCCTTCGTATATTACGAAGCAAAATTGATTCGATAATATTTGGTCACCCTTGAATATTAGTATTTTATGCAACAGTTGTATAAGAGGGTTCGAAAAAGGCGAGTGGCGGGAGTTGCGATGCGAGCCTTAACGAGCATCGCAAAGAGAGACGCCACTAGCCTTTTTTGCCCTAGTGATACGCCGTTGTATACAATACTTTTTTACGACTAGACTTAGCTTTTAAAATAAAAGATAATTATAAATGTCCTGAAATTTTGAAGACAACCAATTTTCCGATACTTCATGAACTTTGGTCGAAATTTCTTCAGGTGTATAGGTAAATTCGTGATTATTCAATAGTATTTATTGAATTAAGTATACAAACTTAAAAAAGAACAGCAAAATTTTGAGCAATTACCTATTTGTATGTATTATACATTATAAAAATAAACGCGCGGGAAAAGTAAGTATGTGTTTTGCTTTTTTTTGTCGAGTCACCTGCCAGGCTGCCAGAATCTTTCATAGTTTTCATGTGTTTCATAGTCTATGGCACTATAAGTGTGCTATTGTAGCGATATAACAATACTGTTAACAGTGCTATTATAGGCCATAGAGTATAGACGCGTCGATTTAATAATGGTTATACTTACGTTATTGTTTTTAAGTATAATAATAATAATAATAATGTTTATTTCGTTTCTCATATAAGTTTAAGATACATAGTGTAGGGACCTCCTAGTAAGCATAAAATACCTGTTTCAGGAGGTTCCCACTCTTCTCAAGACAAAATTTTAAAATAAACAAAAAGAGAATAATCCTAAATTACTACATATAAAAAGTGTGTGTGTTTGTGTGTGTGTGTGTGTGTATGTATTACTAACTGGAAGTATAGTTATTTCACTATGTGTAATAGATCTTCGGTTATAACGCGACAACAACACCATCACTAGACGTGACAGCATTGCCGCCACTTCACGCCGGTCTCATGTGAGAAAGAGGTACTAGTATCCGGACGCGCCGGACTAATTCGGCTACAAGCATGGCGCTACCTCTAATTAAAAAGTCAATTGTCGGTCCAGACTAATGTTACTGAGTAGTATTAGTCGTGAGATTGGAGAGATTGTGGAGATTCCAAAGATGAAGTCAGACGGCAGTCGGTCATCTTAACTCACTCCACACCCCCTACAATATAAGCGGACCCTGGTACTAGACCGGATAACGCTAATATGAAGAAGATCTTAATTATGAACTGTTTTCAGATCGGGAAGATACGTAGCAGAGCCGATATACGGTCAGACGACTCTACTGGAGTGTCCACCGCTACCAGGATACGGAATACAGCCAGCCCTGCTGTCCCCCACTACCCCGTCACCCTGTATTCCGCCACCTAAAAGATAATTTTAAATTGGTTTTGGACCCCTTCATAAACGACGCTTTCACTTCAAAAAACTTCCTTAGGCACGTTAGCCATTTTTTTTTTTGAAGTGAAAATAGGCGCGCACGGCAGTTTTTAAGATAGAAAAAGACACTAAATTCGCGTCATCGTCACCGAACTCTCTCCTTGAGCTACATGTATGTACATATGTATACTATGTTTTGGTTGAACCCTTGAGTTTGTCATTAATGTCACCGTTACCGACACCTCTCGCGATTTGTTTTCACTTCTGTCGGCACTCACTGAAGGCCACTAACGCTAGGAATAGGTCTAATTGTATACCCCTCCTACTAAGAATCAAACTTCAAGACCAATCACATCTCTTGAAGGCCGGCAACGCATCTGGGAGCAGAAGCTATTGTTGTTAGTCATTAGTTAGTTAGGTGAACCGATATACATAAAGAGTTGGTTTCAGGAATAGGTGCCATAACAGCTCCGTAGGGCTGAAGATCTGAACCAGGTCCTTATGGCTTTCAGTACACCCTCTGCAGAGGTTACACCCTCTCCTTTCCACTCTTTAACTTAGGGTTTAGCCCTCTCTCTCTCTCCGCGTCGTAATCCCCAGGCCAGCAGATGTGCTGCCGGCTCTTAATGACGAGTTTAGGCCACGGGGAAGTCTCACAAACCGAACGAAACGCGACAACAACACCGTCACTAGACGTGACAGCATTGCCGCCATTTCACGCCGCATCTCATGTGAGAAAGAGGTACTGGTACCCGGACGCTCCGGCTAATTTCGGCTACAAGCATGACACTACCTCTAATATTAGGTTTAATTATTGTTATTAAAATAACCCATGGATAGTGTAACCTACTTCTTTTTTACTTTCGGTACTTTTATGTTAGACATTGTTTGACATAAATAAAAGAGTAAGGCCAGACGACTGGAATTAACGCATCCACATTGTATTTATTACATTAAATGAGAGCTCGCCCCACATTTTTATTTGGGGGCTAGCCCTACATTTTTATTTGGGGGCTAGTCCCACATTTTTATTTGGGGGCTAGCCCCACATTTTTATTTGGGGGCTAGCCCCACATTTTTATTTGGGGGCTAGCCCCACATTTTTATTTGAGGGCTAGCCCCACATTATATTGAGGCTCGAAGGCTCAACCTGCTTTTATGCTGCTATGCGAAAACGGTGTACATCACTGATGTAGTGATAGATTCGATTGTCAGTACATAAAGAACTGATGTATGGCTCACATACTGAGAATACGAAATTAAATTTTATGTTTTATTTATACTTACTTACTAATTAATTTTTATTTTGAACTACCATTAGACTAATTTCTTTTGTAATTACTAACAAATTGTATGACCATTTTTTTTACAAAACAAACAAATTATTCTCATTCATTCATTCATTAGATTTATCTTATATATAAAATTCCCGTGTCACAAAGTTAGTTACCGTACTCCTCCGAAACGGCTTAATCGATTTTTATGAAATTTTATATGCTTATTCAGTAGGTCTGAGAATCGGCTACTAGATATTTTTTATACCTCTAGGTGATAAGGGTGGCCCACGCGGAAGGAGTCGCGGGGCGCAGCTAGTACAAATATATAAAGCTGAAGGAATGATTCTAGACTCCCCAGTGGTGAAATTTTACGTCGGCTTTTCTTGAAGTGTAGAAATGCGACATAAACGGCTAATCTTCTGATTGATGGATGGATGATTTTCTCAGAGTGATGATTTTCATACAGTTTTAAGGGACCGCAGACCTCAGGACTTGGTATTAATTTAAACTCTATATACACATGCCTTAGAAAAACGGTCTTGATAGACAGACGAAAAGATATAAGGGTTTCTGTTTCTCCTTTGAAGGTACGGAAACGTAAAAACCATCATAGAAGCCAAAGGATTAGATTCCTCGATTTTTTAATGTCTCAAAGGCGATCTTTTTGCCATTGAACCCAGTGATAAGCCTGTTTAGAGGTCGCCGTGACCCGTTTTACTTTACGAAAACATACACAAAACCATCAGTGTTGCGTCGGCCGCCGCAGTGTGTGGACGTGTGTTGTGTGGTGATAAAGTCTCGCAAGGTAATGCATGTATTTATTTCTTAATCACCATGTAATGATATAACTGTTACGGATACATCGTAATTTATCAACACGCATATTATTATTTAAATATGACCTTCATATGGTTCACCTTCAGATAAGTCTGGTAATTGTTATCTTACCACTATTTATGGTAATTATGTACGTATAATGAAAATTCATTGAAAACTGTAGACCTGCTTTAAACCCACTAATTAAAAAGAAGGTCTTTTTATGTGTTAAGTACAAATGCGTATAATGCTTCTTATTTGTATATAAAATTCCATCGTGTACCATACTCCGAAACGGTTTGACCGATTTTTATGAATCTTTGTATGCATATTCAGTAAGTCTGAGAATCGGCTGCTATCTATTTTTCGTACTCCTAAGTCATAAGGGTTTTTTTTTACTTGGGGAAACCAGGCACGGGTATTTATTCGCCACAAAGGCCGATGGTGGGTTATGTCAGATTCGAACCGACTAAACTCCCACGGTAGTTCCTCCTTACCACTATGCGAAGTCATAAGGGTGGCCCACGCAGCGAAGTAGCGAGATACAGCTAGTAACTTCATAAAATCATAGAAGTAGTTTTAACGCTTGTCGCGGGTGTTATATATTTTTGGATAAAGCTAATATTCTGCACTAGTAGGTGTGATAACAGGAAAATTTTTAACGAAATCTGACAACAACTTTTGAAGTTATTTAACGAATACGTTTATAGCGTATCAGATAGAGAATCCTTCTATATAAGCGTGTCTTGACACGCCCTTGGCCATTTTTATTTTATTTGAAAGCTAATAGGAAGGCTCTTGGGTACAACTTATGAAGATTTTTTCAGGTGTTTTAAAGTCATCAGGACCTTTTGTTAGCTGCGGTGGGGATAAACGTGATCTCCCTCGGACTTTTTATATCGAGATCTCAAAATTTTTTTTAAAAATATTTATATATATTTAAAAAAAAGTTTTATTATATAAGTTGTTGGTACTTTAAGTGCGAGGCCGTAAGCGAGAGCCCACTTCGCCCACGCCTAGCTACGATCACTGATCCATGACTTATGAATAAAGAGTTAGGTACGTTTATGAAAATGATTTAGGTTCGGAAACACCATAGGGGGAAATTATTTGTAAAACCTTACCTTAGCTCAACAGTCTCGGCGCAGAAGTGCAGAACCCTCCATCGATCACCGCGGAGGAACATGGAGGTGACCCCCACCTCAAGCTCTCCCCTCTGCATGTACCCCACCAATCCGTCAAAAGTTCCGTTACGCTCCTCGCCATACAAATCCACTTGCTTCAGATTGAACCTGAAAGGAAGAGCCGTGCCGTGAATCAAACCGAGTAAGAGGTGGCATGACTGAACCAAGCAGAGAAAGAGGTGGCGTGATTGAACCAAGCCCAGTAAAAGGTGGCGTGACTGAACCAAGCAGAGAAACAGACGGCGTGAATGAATCCAATCGAGTAAGAGGTGGTGTAACTGAACCATACCAAGTAAGACGTGACGGGACTGAACCAACCCGAGTAAGAGATGGCTTGACGATCTGGTCGCCTTTTCGGGGAATCTGTAGACGGGATAAACCCAGGAAAGAAGAACTTGGAACCAGAAGGGGCAGGCCTTTGCCCTGCTGTTGGACACTTAAGTCTATTTTAAAAATATCTTCTCTTCTTCTTCTTTGCTCATTCCCACGTTAAGTGGGGTCGGCTCTCCTAATTTTTGTGCGCCATGACATTCTGTCCATGTATGGCGTGGTAAAGCCTAACCAGGTCCGTATCTACAGTTCGTGACTCCAAATCATCTAAGATCCTTTCTACTGCAGACTTTGTACGTCCTGATGCACAAACCAGACGGGGTAGGTCATCTGATAGTAAACCATTATTCACCTACACAGGTAATACGTATTTAAAAATTTATTTGTTTTAACAATAAATAGCATTCCATTTAATTGTTTATCCTTTATGTCTTACTAGCGGACCTGGCAGACATTGTTTTGTTCGAATTTTGACAGGCCTGCTACTAGTCGATTAACCAATCTCCTTTATGTCTTTTCCGTAAAACGTGACACGTCAGTTAAAAGTTAACTAACGTCATCTATTTCAAGTACTCTGAATGAAGGTATCAAGCGAATTTGCATTTTATAGTATTTTTAAATAATCTTTCAACTTTTCATTTCTTTTAAACCTTCCCTGAAATAAGGGTAATGAACAAAAAACGAAAAGAATTTAAAGCGATAAATGTTCCAGCGGCTTTGGAGTTTTAGGGAGATTATCAAACAACGAATAATATTTAAGAAATAGGGATTCATTTATATATACATATATTAAGAGAATTCAAGAATGTTGAACCACTATATTAAATTATTTCTAATAATAACGGAGACGGGGACGGGGATAATAGAATTTAGTAAATAGTATGTAACCTAACGTTCGAGGAGGTCCACTGGGTCCGTTAGTATATATGTACATTTTTAAATCATAATTTTACATTTGTATTTATGTTGTTTTTAACTGTCTAACATTAGAAAATTACCTTTGGTTTCGAAAAATTCTTTAACAGAGTATGAGCATTAGCACCTCCAAAACCAAAACTATTTATTCCTATCATGCCTCTGTTCCATGGAGTCTTCTCTGTGACGACCGTGAGCCTGCCTTCAACAAAAGCTGATACACCTTCTCTTGGAACGGAGTAATTGATGTTAGGTGGAATATACCCCGTTGTGTAGGCGATACAGGGTAGACAGACAATCTATAATAATATATAAAGCTGAAGAGTTTGTTTGTTTGCTTGAACGCGTCGAACGCTAATCTCAGTTTTCGCTAAAAACAAAGTAGCCTATGTTATTCCTTATAAAATCAACTATCTGCCAGTGAAAGTTCCATCCAAATCGGACCAGCCATTTAGGAGATTGCCCGGAACAAGCAGACATACAGATAGACAGACAAAAATGTTTTTGTTATAGGTATCGCATATATACATATGTATATATGCAATAAGTAAAAATAATCAATATATATATTGAAGTCATACATATATAAATAACTTTACTCCCACCGCCTTCTATGTCGATAAACTTGTAAATTTGTTCCATGTTTGGAATTAACCATGGAATCTGATAGGCGCAAATGTGTAAGCGAATTTCTCCGCGCTCCGTCTCTAGCGCCCAGGACTTGTTTGAATTCCTAGATTTAGGATACATATTTATGAGGTAGAGTTTCATTTAGGTTTATTTTAGACGGCCTTTGTAGCGTGGCTACGCGCACGGCTGAGCAGATCGTATACATTGTTCTATTCAACGGTCATACAGTATTTTCTTGAATCCATTGTTGACGATTTTTGAAGTTATTTCTAGAATTAGTCGTTACTTTGCGGAAATTCATGAAATGTATGAAAACTAAACTACTTTGCTTCAATCGGCGAATGAATACAGACGAAAATTGGTGCAATGCTGGCATCCGAAAGCGACACCACCGAACCCGCTACCAAAGCACAGCACTACACTGACTTTCCGATGTACCACAACGCACGCTTCGACACTGAAGTACCATTTGGACTCTACAAAGATATTTGTAAAGTTTATTTGTGTTTTGGTGGTGTCGCTTTTGGGTTGCAGCATTGCACCGATTTTCCCCAGTATTCATTCGCGGATTTAAGCAAATTAGTTAGTTTTCATGCATGATTTATTAAGTAAAAATTTGTATGTGCGGGATTCGATGGGGGATAAATTCATATAAACTGGTGTCGACTGGGTCACGTGAACATATACGTTGTTTATTTATAGTTTTCATATTTCATATTTATTTATTAGCTTTGAAAGTGGTTATTAATAGGTGTTACATAATTTTGTTAGGGTTCCTCATACCTCAAAAGGTATGCACTAAACAGGGACCCAAGCAACCGGTGGTTAGGGCTCCAGATTGAGAAACTCCCACACAATACGTACCGTCTCAAGTAATACCGCCTTCTGTATCCGACTTCTCTTTATTATTATTAGAAATTTACATTATACATATTAGTTGACAGTAGGTTTAATGACTATACAGTTTTACCTCAAAAATTAATGTGTATGGACAGATTATTCTAGCTAGGTTAAAAACCTCCCTATTTTAAGGAATATAAGTTTCTATATATAGTCATATGCAGGCCTTTTTTGTCACTTCTTTATTGAGGGCATACTGATCCGCGGAATTTGTTTTTTTTTTCTTTGAATTATGATAATTGTGTAGATAGTTTAAAAAGAAGTGTCACTTCAACCGGGAGGACAGGGTACTATGCGAGCATTTAATTTTAAAATTTCTTCGTTTTTTTAAGTTTTTATAGCAATATTTTCGATATTTCTCGGAGGCACTGAGTGCCTTCGCGTGCCCCCACAATTAAAGCCTCCTGGTCATATGCAATTAGTTAAAAATAAATACCTCTATTTTATTTATATGTATAGATGAATCTATGGAATAAGTGAGAAATTCATCAAATGTGGCAAAAATTTTTTTTATTTATTTAAAACTTAATTGCACACTCAGGAAAAAAATGCTAAGAAAATATTTGTAACTCAAGTACAAAGTGCGCAAAGGCGACGTTATCGCTTAAAGCGATCTCTGACAGACAACCTCGCCAAGAGAGGATTTAAATACTATGACAGGGTGGTGCTAAGAACAATTAAGTGCATAATAATTGTAAATGAAATAAATATGAACATAAGTGATATATAAAATAACTACATAGATTAAAATAAATATTTATCATATATACGATAAATATATACTTAAATGCTATATACAACCTTAATATTAACAGAAATCACAAATAACTAATAGTCTTTTTTCAATCGATCTTTGAAAATTGGCAATGATTAAGAGTATCGGATATCAGGAGGAAGTATGTTCTATAGCCTAATGGACTTTACATTCTTATAATCTTTTCCAATTTAGTCTAATTTGACTGTATTAGACTAAATTGGCAACTAAAGGCTTTTTAGTTTCAAAATCGCTTGCAGCTAATCAGTGAAAACCATACGGACTATAGCGGGATGTCGAACGATTTTATGTTAACGCTAGATAGGAGAAGAAAATGCTGCCTTAAGATAAGAATTAGGCAGTATTAAGCCAGCTCGTTTTCACTTGACTGTATTGTAGTGTAACTCAAATTAAAGATTTTAAGTAATCTGGTATTAAAATATCTCACGTAATCCAATCGGTGTGCACGCGGCATCGACTGTAAGTTTAGGAAGGTGCTAACTTCGGTGTGGCAAAGTTGAGGCGTTGCGGAACTTAATTTTGGGAGCGCTACTTGTTAACCTAGTAGCTTATATTGTATATCATAGTATAACGGCCAAATTTGCATGCAAACTAGCTCTGGCTCGGTTATGATATGCACTTGAGATTGCTTGCTTTATAAATAATTGTATATCACACTGCATACAATATGTACCTACCGTATGTAAATAACTTTGTACATTGCTTCGAAGAATTCGAGAATGGAATCTACTATCCTGCAGTACAAGACAGGGTAATTGCCTACTACGCAAATAAATCAGATGTGAGTAAAACCTTATTGAAGGCTACCCTAGTTTTTTTTAATTTATTTTGTTACAAAAGGCAGACGGGCAGGCTGTTCACACAAGGGACTTCAATCGCACATAGACGTCTGCACCGTCAGAAGGCTCGCAGATGCGTTGCCAGCCTTTAATGAGGGGTTTAAGTCACTGAGAACTCTTAAAACCCAACGAAACGCGGCAACAATACCATCACTTGACGTGACAGCGTTGCCGCTACTTCACGCCGCTCTTATGTGAGAAAGAAGTACTGGTACCCGGACGTGCTAAACCAATTCGGTTGCAGACTAAAAGTACTGTAATTGTGGCCTTGCCTCTAATTAGATAAATATATAGGAGTAAAGGAAGGGATGGAGTTAAAGGATGTAAAGGTAGATGGTAAGGAAAAAAAGGATGCGGTCACTACTGTCACGGATGGTAAAGGGGGAGTGACAACAGTAGCTAGGGTAAACCGGGGTCACGTACCCGTAGTGGATCTTCTCCTTTCAAGAAACTATTAACTTAATAATCATGAATGGGCGACATAATTAATATATTAGTTTTTTTACTGATATGGGCATCAAGATATATTATTACGTTGCACGCTACAAGCGGAATTTGGCTGTACTTTTTAGGGATCAGTAGACTTACAATGAACCCTTATAGTTTCCCTCCGTTCGTCCGTCCGTCAGATGTCCCCCCCCCTTAGGGTTTCCAAACTATTAGATGTAGAGATTTGAAATTTCCCTTATTGATAGAATATGCTTAGTACTCATTATGTAAATTATTTCGAACGAAATCGTATAACAACTTTACAGATATGGAACCCTTTTGTATAAACACAGGACATCTCGACAAAATATGAACTACAACCCTCTACCAAACTATTCGACGTAGAGGCATGAAATTTTCCATGATGATAGAACATGCTAAAAACTCATTAGAAAAATTATTCTGAACGAAATCGGGCAACAACTTTTCTAGTTATTTACCAAATACGTTTATAGCGTATCAGATACGGAACCTTTATATATAAGCGTATCGACACGCTCTTGGCCATTTTATTTTACAACTTTGTAACCCTCCCGTTCTCTTATTTCATGCTGAATTCGTTAGATTTATTTAGCTTATCTTCATCGGACGCGCCCGAGTTTTTAGAAGGGTCCTAAAGAACTCTCCTTTAATAAGAGTCCATATTTGGTGGGGGTATATGCCCCCATTATAGGGTGCAAGAATTCTCCCTATATAGTTTTCTGACGCGCTCGAGGACATCCCAAAATCCCCTCTTGGACTCCCTCTCTATTAGGAGTGGGTGCGGCACTGTCCCAGCGGCGTCGAGATTTGAACCGGGTATCTTGCGGTTTTTAGTACATTCCTTCTACCGTTGAGCTATTGAGGCTAAAATTTAAATAGGTATTCAAAATTTTTGTAGAAATGACCTTTATTATTAGTTTAATTAGAGGCAGCGCCACGCTTTTAGCCGAATTGGGCCGGCGCGTTCGGGTACCAGTACCTCTTCCTCACATAAGATGGGCGTGAAGTGATGGTATCGTTGTCGCGTTTCGTTCGGTCTTCCCGGTGGCCTAAACTCGTCATTAAAGGCCGGTAACGTATCTGCTTGCCTTTTGGTCGATGGCAGACGTCCATGGGCGTCAGTAAGCACTTAGCTGCCTGCTGCCTGCTCGTTTGCCCCTTGTAACATTTAAAAAAAATCAATATATTTTTATATCGATCACTCGTTGAAACCTAAGATTTTTGACGTTTTTGCTTCGTTCTAGGGAAGTCCTTAAAATAATATTTTCAACTTACTTCTTCTGTCTGTTTGTTTATCTATAAGGATGATTTATATAAAGACATCAGATATTGATGGGATTTTGGATAAGGTTATATAATTTTCACTGTGTCCCTCTCACAGGTTGCCATATTTTGAAAAACCTTGGTGTGACATCACAATTTTATTAATTTTATGCGTATTTATTAAAAAGTTAAGAAACGGCTATTTTAAATTCTTTTTAAAATTTTTTGTATTATCTTAATTTTGGCTTTTGACGTCACAAACTTTTGATCTCACTTGCCCGTTATCACATAATGTCACATTTTGGTGATACTCTACCCCCTTTCAACATGTGACGTAACTTATAGATGACCCCTTGTTGTCAACAGGTGATGACGGAATGGCTCCAAGAAGAAGCACTTTCTGGAACAAATGTCACACTGGAAGCGAAGGACGACCCCAAGGTGACCACGATGTGGTCGATCGCGGTGGCTATTTATTGCGTTGGGGGCATGATCGGCGGCATCATCACAGGCGTGATTGCTGACAGGTACTGGTCTTTTTTATATTACAAGGGGAAATAAGCAGGCGGTTCATCACCTAAGTGATTACCGTCGCCCATGGTTATCTGCACAACCAGAAGGCTCGCAGACACGTCGCCGTTCTTTAAGAAGGGGTTTAGGTCACCAGGAACTCTTACAAACCGAACGAAACGCGACAAAAATACCATCACTTGACGTGACAGCATTGCCACCACTTAACGCCGATCTTATGTGGGAAAGATGTACTGGTAACCGGACGCGCCGGCACAATTCGGCTGCAGCCAAAAGAACTGTAAGCGTGACGCTACCTCTAGTTAGATAAATAGATTAACTTTTTCAGTTGTCAACGTTATCCTAATTTTAAGTTACATTTGTTCCTGTAAACAGTTTTTCTAATAAATTTTTATTTCATTTTTCACTTCAATGTTGGTAGTAGAATTTTTGAAACATTCGTATGTAGGGGTAGTCTAATCCAGTGGTCGGCATTTGAGTCTATCGCTAGGTTAAACAGTTCTTACCGCGTCCGGGTGATAAATGGGAGACCATTTCGAACACTGGTGTTCTAATATCCAACATCATCCGTGTTTCGGGTAAGATAAGATAATTCTTTATTTGCACGAAATTAGGTACATTGGGTGACAAATAGAAATAGTTTTACATGTTTCGCCATGATAAGGCACGCAAAGTCACAAAAAATTCAATACGTTTCTCAATATAAAGCAAGTAAAATTGTATAAAATATTAAAAAATGCATAATAAATATCAATTTTCAAATTAATTCATTGTTAATAATAAAATATTACTTAAAAAATAAGAAAAAAGAAATAAAATGTATACATAAAATGTCCCTATATATCGTTTAAAAATTCATTTACCGTGTAAAAGTTCTTTGTGTTAAGCCATTGGTGCAATTTTCTTTTAAAAGGTGCAATTGAAGGGCAGGTTAAACACAATATTAGTATTATTTTAAAAAGAAAAGCATGTTTCATACTTCACGTGGCCTTAATTTAGTATCAACTTTATTTATAAGATACATTGTATAAACATTCAATCATGTTTCAAAACGCAATAAGAATGTTGATGAACAAACTGATCTGCATAGTTATTCACATTAACTGAGTTCACTGTAAAGATGCCGTTAAAGGCAACCACGGTGAAGAAACCTACACGCTTTGAATTCAAACCAACGTACAAATAACTCTGCCAAGTGGAGATGGTATACTGCAATGCAGACATGCAGCCAACTGGAACGAGCTTGCCGTACATGTGACCAAAATAGTTATAAATGAGATTAGATGGATTACTTAGCATTCTTTGGTATCAACGCACCGGTATAGGATCCAAGAGGTACTTAGGTTAAGCCTGGGACATTTGATCCAGAAAGGTTTAAGGGACCCTTTTCT
This sequence comes from Charaxes varanes, assembly GCA_024363005.1. NCBI lineage: Eukaryota > Metazoa > Arthropoda > Insecta > Lepidoptera > Nymphalidae > Charaxes > Charaxes varanes. Next base: position 5,545,350 of record JANCMC010004801.1, read on the forward strand.
GTGGACCCTCTTGAAAAGATCAAGCTCAATGACGATAACAAATATAAATTATATCTATTTAAAACGAGAAGAATTGTTTAGTATTCCACTGATTAACATCGCGTTTTCTTCAACTGAATATAGTTAAAAATTATTTTTTTAAATACTAAATAAAATGTGGCCAAGTGCGTGTCAGGATATGCTTAGATAGAAGGGTTAAATCTCTAATTCGCAATAAGGGTATTTATTACATGACTTCAAAAGTAATTGTCCAATTTCACTCAAAATAATTTTTGTATTGAGTTTTTACTATGTCTTATCAAAATAGAAAATTCGAAGTCTCTACGTCTTATAGCTTGGAAACCCTAGGGGGACCTCTGACAGGTAGAAGGAACAGACCGATGGACTTACAGACAAATCGAAACTGTAATCTGAATCCTTGTAGATGTACGGAACCCTAAAAAATATCGCGTTCAATGAATAAATTAAAATGGCCAAAAGCGTGTCAAGACACGCTTATATACACGCGTTCCGTAGCTGATACACTATAAACGTATTTGTTAAATAACTTCAAAAGTTTTTGTCCAATTTCGTTCAAAATAATTTTCCTAATAAATTTTTAGCATGTTCTATCAACATGAAAAATTTCAAGTTTCTACGTCTAATAGTTTGGAAATGCTGGGAGGGACCACCTTACGGACAGACGGACGGACGGGCAGACGGAACAAAGTTATAAGGGTCAGTAATTATAAGGGAATCCTAAAAAAACTTTTTATTAAGCAGTTACTTTTTGAAAGTTGTTTAAAAAAGAAAAAGTTTTAACCATTAATTTTCGCGAAGAATACGCGCTTGTATCTAGGTCACATAACTCGTATTAAGCCTGTAATGGTTTCATTTAGAAACAATTTATAACCGTGCGTACATTCAAAGTAAATTGAAAGTAGTTCACATCTGAAGGAATATTGCGCCACAGACATGTAGCCATTCGGCCTCAGGTATTGACCTAACATGTTTAAAT